>BMAV01020003.1:0-120776 GCA_019973955.1 Trichonephila inaurata madagascariensis
ATCAATTTATTGAGAACATTTGCTTTTTTAACAAACGTTTTGTAAAAAATTGTACCGTAAATTCATATTAGTTGGCATTTTATTTCCATAAGTTAGATTATTCTATTTACTGTATCATTGCTTTGCGTATATTTTCTTTGTTTTTCTCTAATGTCTTTTCTTACGAAGTTATGATAATGTTCTCTCATTCCAAACAAATCTTGTAGGCTAAATACGCTACTAAATCATACGCCATTAAACGTATTCGTATATTTCTAGGAGAAACTCGTTTTAAATTTCATAAATGAAATTCTTATGCATCAAAATATTTTGTTTAAATCTTATTGGCTAAAAAAGGAATATTTTGCAAAGTATATAAACAAAGATGTACAAAATCTTTTTGGTTCACCTTCATTTTCTCTCTCTCTACTTGCAAAGTCATGAAAGCACTCGAAAAAGTATCAAAATATTGTACAAGCACATCGGAAGGTTATTAACTTCTTTTGACACACATTTGTAGCCTTTAAAAATTAATATCATGATAACTGATATCTCATTGGACAATTTGAAAATTGATAGATTCATGTGCTCATAAATTCCGTATAATATGCTTAGCAATATTGGTGACGATATACTCTGAACTACTGAGGTCCTCGAGTGTCAATGGTTGGTAGACAGTTATTATAATGCGTAGTAAATAATGGAACATCTATACTAGCATAATGCCTCTATCGTACATTTATCAAGTGTATTACTGGTGAGTGACAAAGTTATCCATAGGAAGAGGAAAGTCTTAACGTAATTGATCCCTAAAATTGACAAACCGATAACCTCAAAAATAAAATTGATGACGGCAAAAAACTGCATTAAATAAATTTTAGGTCCATTTAATGCATTGCTAGTGAAAATCAACATCACTGATTTGTGTGCAGTGCCTTAGAATGGGAAGATACAGCATTTGATTGAAAATGAGTCTCAAAACAAGTAGGAAGAGTCAAAACAAGGGGGTAGGAAACCTCTATTCCGACAATGTTAAATTGGCTGTTTTCGATGTACCTTTTCTCAAAATCTGTTATCTGTACATGTTTGAAATTTTTCAGGCAATTAAAGTATACCTTTTTCATTATACTGAATTGAGTTTTTAGCTAATTTTGAATTTTTTCATAATTTATAAAATGTTTTATCAAACATAGGGAAATTTGACCCATTTTTCACATAAAAAAATTGTAAAAAATAAATTTTTGAGTTTTTTACAAAAAGCTCATTTTAGTATATATTAGCCATCATTATAAATTTATCAAAAAAATTTACACACCTGTGACCAGTAGTTTGTCAGTAAAGGTACATCGAACATCAACATTTACATTTTGAGATAAATTGATTTTAATGTATATACAGTGAGACTACTAATCAACCAGGAAATAAAAAAAATAAAAGGCTCAATTTACAATAAAAGATACATGTTTTGGTTTATATCAGACGTTCAACTTTTAAGCAAAACCGAAGCACTTTGTTTACACATTTCGCCATTCAAATGGGCATGGCCCAGTTCCAACTATTATTTAAAAATAGGTTTTAAGGACTTCTAATTACCCTAGAGGTTAAAGTAAGGTATTTTTAGAAAAGTTAAAATCTATACAATTTGAAAATGTAAAATTCTCAAATTGTCAAAAAAGTAAGATTTTAGCTTTCCAACACACCTTAAATGGTAGGGATATTTTGTTTATTAAAAACTTTTATATGAACCATCATCAAATAATGGTCCTATATTTCAAAACTAACTTTTAACCATAATGGGTTATTAATCCACGATACCTTAGATGTTTCATTTTGACGTCATGTTCAACTGTACATTAATTTTATATTTAAGCGCAGTGATAAAGTTTTCGAAGGGAAAAATTTACAACTGCAATAATACATAAGAAGTTTTAATACTTGACAGACAATAACGCATGTGTGGGAGGACTTTGAGATTCTCCCTTATATAGGTTTTATTACAAGGATATGAAATAGTAAAAGAACGTAAACGTGATAGAAATTCCTAAGAATGAAGGCGTGATAGGTCATTTCGAGTAAGTGTTATATAGGGTTATAATGTGAATTGCGACTTCAAGAGAAAATTTAATAGTTGTCTGTGGAACAACTGTCAGCAAAACCGATATGTGTATCCCTTGTGTATTTTTATTTAATTTAATGAAAACATAGTTATACTTAAATTTTTTCATTTATTTTAACATGTTATTGTCATTTTAACACTATGGTTATAAGTGTTTCCCTTATCACTGAAAATATTCAAAAGTGTTTTGAAAGGTAGGTTTATGTCTTACCTTTTGATTTCATAATTTTAGAATGTTTTGCAACATTCGTATCAATGCCTCACATATTTTTTTTTCAGTGGAATAAAATACGCGGCTTATAATATTATCTGACAATTATGAAAACTGCAACATACATAGGATCCGTTTCAGTCAGCTGCTATGAGGAAAACTTTTTCACATGTATTACTTTTTTTTTCATATCTCAATTTATTTTTTAGATTTTTGAGAGAAAGTGCGAATAAACATTTAATAAATCAAGTATATTGAACTCAGTTCAGAAGTATATTTCATAAAAACAATTAAATATTTTTCAAATATACTTCCTAAGTCAATTTTACTGGCATGTGAAATAGTTAACAGTAGGGTTTACAAATGCACTCATGTCCCAAGCTTAAAGATGTATATAAAAGGCCAGGTGCTGCAAATAGAGGTTCAAAACCAAACAAACGTTATTTACTCATAAAGTCCACTTATTAAACAAAATATAAAGAAAAAAGATGGTGTATGTATGATATCATTCATAAAAACTGCAATATTCGCTTCTTGGAGCAATTATAAAAAATACCTCCTTTACAAAAATAAATATTACATAGTTGCTATGATGGTGTAGGACAATATCTATATTTTCTCTAAATAGATGATAGTACTGTGTACATCTAGAATAGTACCAATTTTTTCTGCTAGGCTCGCAAGGTGTTACAATTATGTTCATGTGTATTCATTCTGGTGCGAAATCGTATAGTAGTAGTCAGTTCGCTGGTGATTTCAGTATGTGGGTCCAATAAAGCTATTTTTTGTTTAAATGCATCTTACTTGAATCTTAACCAAACACATTCTTCAATAGTTAATACATTGTATACCTCCCATGCAATGAAATACAGTTCGAAGAACGCCTAAGCATGCTGAGTATCAAATTATCGATCTGATCTTGGGTAGATTACTTCACTCACACAGCAAGTAATGCTCTCCGAAGTTCCGGTACACATGTAGGAGGTAGTTGACAGGCTGCAACTTTTCGTCCAAACATGTCCCATATATGCTTTATCGGATTAGATTCAGGTGAGAATGCTGACCATTACATAAGGATGATATCCTCGGATTGAAAGCATTCGATTACGATGTTTCCTAGCCTCCCACCAAGATATTTCCACCTCTTCGGACATTTAAGGAAAAACTTGGAAAGTCAGCATTTTAGAACTGCTGTGGAAGTTCAGGACATGATTATACAACCCTGACACTGATTCTTACAATGCTGGTTTCGATGATTTGGTGTGTCGATGGAACAAATACTTCGCTAAGTATAGTGGCTATGTAGAGTAGTAATATGTACCTGGGCCTTCCTACATTGTACATATTTCCTAGACAAACGTTAACTCTGAGGAGATTTGTTACATTATTTTTTTGAAATCCTTACGTATTTCGTGTGATTGGATTTATGACACTGCAAACCTAGATGAACCCAATTTTAACATTTTGAGCAAGAAAGCCTTCCTTTTTTGGAACTATTTGACCAATTCTTCTACTCATTTAAAACACCCGAGAGAAAAACTATTAGAAAACGTACTTCAAAACTAATAGAAGCTAAGAATTATTGTCTTACTTTCTTGAAAAATGCCTTAGGGAGCACGAACGTGGGATGAGTCCAGCAGTAAGTATTGAGGGCTGGATAGGATTCATCACTTATGACTTCACAGTGTATTGCTTCACCGATGAACTGCATGGTAATGATGATGATGAAGAAAATTAAAGTATGTAAACTGTACTAGAGTAGTTCAGTCGAAAAGTTTCGTAGTCGATTCTTGTTTCTTCAAGCTCTATGCATGTGCCTGCATTAACCATTTTTGTTGGGTTTTATAACGAGCTGAAAACATTTAAAATTCAGTCAGGTTAGGAATTTAAACGAGAATTTACTGTTTTAAACAATAATTTGATTTTAGATAGTATCGAAGAATATTGCTTACGTGGGAAATAATGTCAGTCATTTAAGTTAAGTTAGATACATTTTTGCAAATGATGCATTATGTGACTTAGGATGAGAATGATGAGAAATAATTTATTGCCAAAATTATTGGCGTTTTCTGGAATTACGCCTATTCTCATGGTCGACGGGATTTTCCACATGTATCTAAGTTACAAATAGCTAAAAATAGATAAGTATATATTACAAAGAAAATCTTACTTTCTTAAAACACTAGGCTCTATCAAATTATTTCATCAATGTGTGGAAAAGTTCACAGGGATAAAACTTTGATGAATACCTTCTATTTTTCTTCAAATCTGTTTTCCAGATGTAATGTCGAACCGCCTGCAATTTCGTTACAATTTCAATCAAAATAAATTATTTCAAATTGCATTAAATATAACACATATTTTTAGAACTGTTAAAGTTAAATTTAGATTTAAGGTTTCAAAACTGGCAAGCTCCTAAATAGTAGGGCTCTAAAAAAGTTATTTTTATTGATGACTTTTCATTCATTTAGTTTTAGCCTCTTACACTAGCTGAGTTGTCTTTCCTTGGGAGTATTTTTTGCGATATTTTTCTTTTCTGAGAATTAAATCTGTACAGTCATATTGAATATTTTTACAATTTTCTTTGCACATTTACTTCTCTATTGTTTTTTTTTGTATCAAAACATACATCTTTCCTTTAATTGTTCACATTTGAAATTTCCCTACCTTTTACATCAACTTCAAAGAATCCAACTTAGAAAAATTTCTAAGTTAAATAGAAATTTTTCGCGGAAGATAAAGAAAATGTATTAAAAATTTTTAAATCTGATAAGTTACATATTGTTGGCCTAATTATCAGAATGCGTAACTCCACAAATGAAACTAATTTGATATACGAGTGCTACGCGCCAAGCGCTGTTTGGCGCGATTCCTTAATCACGCCAAACGATACACAAGAGACCACACGATACAAATATCAAGGTAACCATTTTGTAACGTTATCCCCGATCTTGGTGAACATAAACAAAAAGGGCGTAGCACTCCGATATCATATTAACACCCCGGAAATTTCGATTCTGATATTGGACTTGCGAAGAAACAGTTTTATTGGTTTTGACTTAGTTGAATTCTTTGACGACAAAGTAATAAGAAATTTGTATAAATATATTTCCCAGCTTTTTGCTGTTATATTTAATATCTAATCCAACGAATAAAAATATATTGATTTCTGGTTAAAATGTAAACATGGTGCCCTTTGTTGAAGTTGGCGAGTTTTTGGGTGGTCGTTATTAGTGCTTGCCATACTATCGATATGCATCGTTCGCAGATTAATTAATAATAATAATAATAGAACAAATTCGAGAATTTACAAATTTGTCAATTCAAAATGCTTCTCCAAATGCTTTAATCGTTATTATTAAAGAGTTCGAACGTGCGAGGGAATGGTTTCCATTATTGTCTGCTTATCGTAGCATTTGGTAACATCTTTTGATTTGACGAAAAATATAAAAAATAAAAATCACAGTTAGCTTTTCTTGTCCAAATATTCGTTATTATTAAAATATGGGTCATGTCTAATGAAATTTCTTCAGATATTTTTTTTCATCGTCCTCCCAATACGAGGCTTATATCATTGTGTTTGGATCGTATTTTAGCACACCTCATGCTTTTGAACTTTTTTGATCGCAAAGCTGATTTATAACTTTACAAACTGGCTATATACCTTTTTTTAGCTTTAAAAACAAGTGATCTTTGTTAATGACTGTTAGTTAGCTGAGATCGGTGGTTATTGTTCATTGCGTTAGCTTTGGTAAGCTTACAGCGGTAAGAAACGAGTATAATAGATGTAATTAAATAATTTGCATCTTTTCAACGTTTGAATGCTATTTGATAATTACGTCTGAGAACCTCTTGCTGTTTAGAATGGGGCGAGAGCAAGGCTCAACAATTTTTCCTCCTTTGAAAGCAAGGGTGACAAAATTAAATTATTGAATGGTGCGTACAAGAAAGTTGTAGTACTTCAAAGTATAAATGTCCGGATTGGGGGTATCGTATGTGTTTGCGAGAAAGGAGGAATGTGACTGATGGTTATGAATGGTGATGCCGCTCGAAAGTAGGTGAGAATTCACTTGTTGAATTAAGAGCATAAGAAAAGGTACATGGTTCACCAAAAGTCATTTAAGTAATGTTAGAATGCTATTAATATCATTTGGCTAAAGTGCAGAATCACCCACTTATTTGGCCTCTTTTTTCGCTCCTTTACCGAGATTGATACGCGCACCAATTATGGTAACTGCGCCGGTGTTTTCACTATCTTGAACGTCGCATTGTATTACGTTTTCTGGAGGGCTTACAACTTTGCACGAAAACACGTGAGAGCATGCCAAGCTGAAGATTTAGGTACTTCCGTATTATCGCAACCCATTGGCGGCATTATATGAAAAGAAGCACATGATTGCCAATCCAGCGCAGACGACACATGAGGAATTGTGGTTGCCAATTTCGCGAGTTATTTTGAACTTTGGAAATGGATTGTTGCGATAATACGCAAGTACCAATATTTCCTAAAAAGTCACACCAAGCAATGAACGATTCTGCACTTTATCTTCTTTTAAGAAGCTGAATATTACAGGAAATTAGTCTTAAGGTCTTAGAAATATACTTTTCCGTTTCACCGGGACAAATCTCACCAAGCAGGCTTTATTGGCGACAACACACAATATACGCATAAGAAAATCTTATAAATGTTAGTTCTCATTCTTTTTTCATCTATTTTTGATGTATTATGAAAAAGATGTTACTGAAAAGAAGAGACCAAGCCTTGTTTTAAAAATGTTGTGGTAAAAGGTTATCAGCGGGAGTTTTCTGTTTGGCGTTGGTTGTATTATTTTTGGCGACTTCATCGTTTGTGCCGGTGAAACGGAAAAGTATCCTTGAAAAGTTTGATTTTTATCTCCGTAGAACATCAATTTATTCTTCTTTATTTAATTTTCTATTTTTAAAAGCTAAATTTTCTATGGATTTGTTCTTAAAGTTATAAAGTTTTTCATTTTCGCTTTTGGACAAAAAAGCATGCTGTTCCTAATTTACTGGATACTGACTCTGAAATACGCGCCTTGGCGTTCTTTTCGCGTGATTTGAAAAATATTCGTCAAGGGGTCATCTATATCAGGATTTAAGGTGTTACCAAGTAAATTCATCAGAGTCGAATACTTTTTCTCAATCAATTGCATTCATTTTCACAAATTGAACATTTGATATTATCCATTATCATCTAACTTTTAGCAAAGTATCATGGTACTTATGTATTAACATCAACTCAGCCAAATGTACGCTGTGCGAATCGTGCCAATTTTCACCAAAATCTGAATGATTGGTATTTTTTCTAATAAATTTCGCAAGTGGTTTTCATTCTTGCGTATTAGCGTCACCGCAACTAAATTTACGCCACGCGAATCACTCCATGATATAAAAACAAAAGAATTCTTATGCGTTTTATTTAAAAAAAAAACGATCAGTCAGATTTCGATGGAAATTGGCGTGATTCGTGTGGAACAAATTTGGCTGCGGTGACGCTGATATGTAAGAACAGTCCTTTTGTTTTTTCTTGATATCCCAGCGTGATTCCCTTGGTAAAAATTTTGCTGTGGAGATTCTAATACATATAATACATAAGTACCTCCCTCATTACATCACAAGTATTTTTAGCTAAAGTGCAGAATCACCCACACTTATTTGGGTCATTCTTTTTTCGCATTTCTTGAGATTGATAAGTAAGCTAATAGTGGCAACTGAGCCGATTTCTCTCTTACGTTACTTCTTCTGGAGGGGTTGCAACTCCGCTGGACAAAATGCTGAAGCGTGTCGCGTTAGCAACCTTTTAAAATAACGCAAAGCAGTGGGCGATTCTGTGCTTTTCCCATATTTCCCCTTTATTCTACGCAAATCATTTTTAAAAGTCGACAGTTGTACTTTTAAGGGTACTTATACGTATTGTCGTAACCGTATTGGCGAGATTATATGAAACGAAGCACAAGGTTGCCAATTCTGAGCTTACGATACATGCAAAATCGGGGGTATCAACTTGGCGAGTTATATTGAACGTTGGAATTATTGTGATAGTACATAAGTACCCTTTTAAGTTTTAATGGTGAGAAAAATTAACTGAAAACAAAATAAAAATATTAATAGTAGTAATCAGGATAATTACTTATTATCGCAATAATATTCAAAATAACATGTCAAGTTGGCAACCCCAATTTCGCTTGTGTCATCCACGCTGAATTGGCAATCATGTGCTTTGTTTCATATAATGTCGCCGATACGGCTGCGATAATATTTAAGTACCGTAATCAGCAATAAAATACGCAAAGAATATCTAAGTCGAAATTTTAATATAGTTTTTCAACGTGGTAACAATGAAACGTTCTTTCTAAAAAAAGTCGACTTCTTAGAAACGTCCGTCGACAGTAAGTAACGAATCATAGTTCAGAGAACAAGTAATCTTTTCGGAATATCTTCGCTTTTCATTATAACTGGAATACTATCAGAGTAAACAATCTGCCAAAAAACATTATCACTCTATAAAATCTAAAAACAAAACAACAAAAAAACTCCAAATTCAAAGTGCAACCTATTCTATATACATTCCTATCACATGTGTGTGATATCTACATTTAATTTCATATACTGATACCATATTACTCAGGGGAAATTAATGCGAATTTCAGCTAAATGCAGATACTTGAATTTTCAGATAGGAATGTACAATACCAGAAGTAAAGTAACATTAATTAGTATATCTTCCTTAAAAATCAATATAATCTAAATAAGAATGGCTTTTAAAACTTACAAATATGAGTGTAAGATAATAAATACCTGCAAAACAAATAAATAAAGGTATAAATATTAACTTAAACTTGGCTGTTTCAAAAACGATTTTAATGTTGCCAAAGGGACAATAGGCAATTAAAATAAAGAAATTATGTGTGTTGCATAAATTATTTATGTGGAATTTTATCGTTTTATATTTATTACAATAAACTTAACCCTCTTGCTGTGGAGTTATTTTTATCACAGTAAGTTCACAAATTGCGTATTCTTTTATTACGTATTTCAAACCTCGATATTAAATCTACATTTTAGAGTTTAAATACACAAACAATTTTTAAAAGAGTTTTTAATTTAAAATTCAGAATTAGATCATAAAGATATGAACATAAAAATATAAATGAAAACATAAACAGAAACCACACGGGTTGCCCAGCTAAAGAGCCTGAAGAAACGCATACCCACGGAAAATTGTGGGTTGTGCCAATTTTGCTACATCTACGTTGCCCGTGGAAATCACAGGATGCTAATCGAGGATGGTTAAGGTCTGGAAATTTCTGGAACATCATTCAAACCTCGTAGCTTCAATCAAATATAGTTTGACAGGGTAAAGAAGCACTAATTATTTATTTTAAGGTTGTATGCTTATTATTATTTATGGAGGTGCGGATTTGTGTTTTACATTGCAGATCAAGTACATTTTCCGGGAGCTGGTATCTCTTTTTAGTGCGGCACCATATAGG
Organism: Trichonephila inaurata madagascariensis; assembly: GCA_019973955.1. NCBI lineage: Eukaryota > Metazoa > Arthropoda > Arachnida > Araneae > Nephilidae > Trichonephila > Trichonephila inaurata. The sequence continues at coordinate 9,821 of BMAV01020003.1, forward strand.
TGGAATACCAATTACAGCACGTAATTTTGACTCCCAGTTTCTACAAAATTGCTTAATACCGGAATTTGAGAAAAATCGTAAGCGCTTTTATAGTTCAATAATTTCATTACCAAATATAAATTAAAAGTATGTTAAGTTTTTAGATTAGAGACATGGTACGCGATTTACACAAAATTTTTTAATTTAATGATTTTCGTAATTTTTTTGATTGCCTCCTATGTGTATGTATGATGTAAAATAAATTTTGTGCTCAAAATTTCATTTAATTTTTTTTAAGGAAAACACTTGAAACTTATGATGTGATTTTAAAATGCTACTACTACAAAAATTGACGTTAATATATCAAATTTGAATTACAAGTACGTCAAACTCTGTATGTTTGGTATGGGTTTTGTGATAACATGATTGGTATTCATACAATACTTTTTTTTTATGAATGCTTATTGAAAATTCCTTAAAAAATATGCAAATTCTAAATTCAGTTATTTTTTAAAAAATAAGTATTGCTTTGGTTGAAAAATGCATTCCAACTTTTGTTCCATGTACTATTATCAACAAATGAAAAAATGTCCAAGTATTAAGCACAATAGAAAACAAGTAATATATAAAAGAAAATTTAAGTCAATTCCTACTTAGATCAACAAAGCAAAATTTTATTTTAACTATTTTTTTATTAATAGTTACAATTAATATAAATATGTATATACATAGGATAGAATTACAACATTAAGTGGCAATTAATGTTTATTAATTGTTATTAAAGTATCGTACTGTTATCCCAAACAATCGTGTCAATAAAATTTCAGTTCAACTGAATGCTTTAAAAAGTGAGAAAAAAACCTTTTCATGTTTTGACACAAGTTCCAACGTGGCTGCTTTGTATTTGTAATTCTTTAAATAAGTAGTTTTAATCAATTAATTTTTATTAATTATAATTAAATTATTGTATTGTCATCCAAAATAATCATGCATATAAAATTTCAGCTCAATTGAGTGCCTTAAAATGTATTTTATTAACGATTGAAGATTCCAACAAGATAAATAAATAAATATATAGAGAGTGTGAGCTAATAGTAGGAATTGAAAAAGCCTTAGCATTTTAAATGAAGCCAAACTAGTTATTTTATTTTTGCGAGATAAGTCAGTTTAAAGTTTTGATTTGCCATTGGGATGTGAATTTTGATTCAAACGATTCAAATTTTGTGAGTTTATAGAAAAGTGTATAAAAATAATTTAGGCTAAAAAATTAGATTTGATTTTTTGACCGAATTTGTCAATTGAATCGTACTGTGTCTCATTAAAAATAAGTACATCTGAGAACAGGTATGGAGAGTTGTTAAAATTAAAACATGTGTGAAAATGTAAAGAATAATCTTATCATTACATAAATTGCCAAAGAATTCCTAACATTTTATTTGTGGGCAGTGTAATAACTCTAATTTAAGTGCAATTAAAATTATAGTGTAAGATCCCAGGGCGCCCAGAAGTTGCTTACGTTCTCATAAAAATATATAGGATAAAGTAGTGCTAGTTTAAACTTTGAGTGGGTGCTTACCTGCTAGCTTGGCCCGACAGCCAATTTACATGTACCAGGTGTTAAAGGTAGGTAAAAAATGTACTCACCTTTATCAAAGTTTCAGGGTTGATTTTTACCTATGTTTTATATAAAACATATTGTTAAAAATTAATAATCAATACTGCCAGACACTTTCCATTGGCTGCACCTTTTACCAGACGCTTTACAGCTCCCAAAAACAATGTAATAATCTCAGTCTTGATTTTTATATCTGATTTGAACTAATTCAACATTTTTTGCAAGAAGCCAGATTAATCGGATGAGCCAAACATCTCCCCAGACACACCTAACAGTCGCTATACGTATGAGCGCGGGCGTGATATTTAGATAGTTTTATATATATAACAAAGCTTTATAAAACACTTGTGTGTGTTATTAATAGTCTAATGGAAGGATTCAGAAAATAATTATTATTTTCATGCTCAATTAAACGACAATTATTTCACAATAAAATATAAGTACATTTGAACTCGTTATGCAAATTATGAGCCAACCATTGTTGACTTATGAAGAATGTGTTTTATTTACGATATTCAGGAAATTTACGGTTTTAAACTGCGCAATCAATTAAAAAAATAATAGTTTATTTGCGTCTGGTGAGAAGCGAAAGAACGGAAATGTTATTAGAAAATTTCTAAAATAATCCATGTAAATATTAATTATTATTTAGTAAGTATGGTGTAATTTTATTTTGTTTTTCAATTTTCATTATTATCATCATTGAAGTTTGATATCTCTTTATCAATCCAATGTGGTGTGTTAAATTTCATTATTATCAACAAGCATCTTTAGTATCTTCTGTAAAAAAATAATACATTTAAAAATGAAATACTTAAAATTTTACATGAATAATTAAAGTGAAAGTAGAATACCTAATTCATCTTGAAGGATTCAATAACAAATACCAGAAATTGGTTCTCATCAAAACAGTTGAAATGATATGGCTGTCTTCCAATGTGTCACCCATTATTTTAAAGATTAAAAATACTAAGTTCCTTTATATCAGCATTATTCCAGAAACTAGATATGTATTTAGCTCGTCGAAACTGCTGAAAAAGCTTATTCTTTCACGGTAGTAAGTTGCTCGCATCAATGTTTTTAACATTTTTTAGATTGAACTCTTCATTGGTGTCAGAAACCCTGTAAGTGTAGATGAATATTTGAAGTCTGCCAGCACATTTACGTCAATTGATTCGGGTACGTTGTAGACTTCACAAATAAATTTCTGTACTGTGTTAAATACATTTTGCTCTAATTCTATGTCAATGAATAAACCTGGATCATCAAATTTCACAAATGCTTCCAGGTATTCTTCAGTATATTGAATGGCCTTTGCTTAACCTTTTTGCAAAAAGCAGCATCTTTAAATTTTAGGTTATGTTACTTTCAAAGTTTTAATATTGTTCGACACTTTTTAAAGGTCTCTTTCTGCAAATAATATTAAATTCCCATCAGAATTTTTTCAAAAAGCACAGTTAAATGATTTTGCCATGATATTTTTAAAATCTCAGCAAATATTTATATAATTAACTCGAACACACTGTAACTGAAATCACAGCTGTTCTGTATTTACTCGATAGAATACTATTTCCTAAGCACCAAGACTCGCACACATGTATTTCTCTTACGCTCAAGTTTAGGTGTCGTCCTCTTCACTTGACCGTAGTTCAAAATGACGAGGTCCGTTGCCAAAGCCCTCGGTTAGCTGAACAGTGCAACGTTAATATTCATTCAATCATTCACTCATTCTCATGCTTCAGCGGACCGAATAATCATCCTACGCTCATATGCATAACGACCCTTTAGGTGTGTCTGAGGGGATGTTTACCCGCCGATTGGTCAGGCTGCTTACAAAAAATATTGAAGTAGTTCACCGAGTATCATATATAAAAATCAAGACTGAGATTATAAGAAAGTTACATTATTTTTTTGGGAACTTTAAAGCGTCTGGTAATAGTTACCGCCGATGGAAAGTGTCTGGCAGTATTGATTATTAATTTTTAGCAATATGTTTATAAGACGAACGTAAAAATCAACCCTTAGACGTTGAGAACGCTGAGTACTGTTTTTCAGCTTTCTTGCATCTGATACTTGTAAATTGGCCGTCAGGTCAAACTAGCGGTAGTACGCACACGACACGCACACACCACGACACACAACACGCACACACACACACACACACACACACACACACACACACACACACACACACACACACACACACACACACACACACACACACACCCCACACACACACACACACACACACACACACACACACACACACACACACACACACACACACACACACACACACACACACACAAAGTTTATACTATCACTATTTTATTCTATATATTTTATTTATGAAAATATAAGTAATGTCTGGTGGTCTTGGGATCTTGTAATATTATTAAAATGTTTCACAAAAATGATAAATTAAATGTTGGTCGGTTTTCTTAGAATGAATTAATTATAAATGTGCGTGGATCCGGACTTGTATCTAACACGTTTTTAGAGGAAGGAAAAATCTGGGTTTTTATTAACAATCGAAGATTTATTGAGCATTTATTTATTCCTCATAATGTCACAAGGCAGCATGGGAGGGACTACTTTAAAAAAGTTGAAAATACTTTTTACTCTTATACCCATTCATGCCGGTTTTACAGAGAGCGAAAGAGGGCGTGTTTGAGACATCGGTTTTCAGGACCACTGACGTATATGAATAAATACATTTCTAAATCAACTGTAAAATTATAATTATCTGGTTAATCTCATCTTGTGCACTAGTGGTAGGGTATTTATCCGATTTCTGTCTTTTTTTAGTATCGGACAGGAGGAAACCACTTTAACTCACTTTCTCAGTGTGTGTGTGAACATATTACTCCAATCAATGAACAATCTTTGATTTAGTCCAAGAGAGAATTGAATATTTTACTATTGTGTCAAGTGCTTTATTAGTCAAAACTCCACTGATCTTATCATTGATTCTTTGCAGTAGCATATAAACAGATTTCTTTTTTTTAAAATTCTATAATGATTCTAGATTTTCTTCGGGTTTCAAATATAATAGAAACCCGAAGTCCCCCTTAGTCCTGGTGATATTGAAAAGTTGTGCTATATGGAAGAGAATATTAAATCTGGCATTTTAGCATGTTCTAAAACAGGTGTCGGCATCCGTTTTTAACTGTAGCGTGCCAAAAAATCTACCAATACGATTCAGCAGACCACACAGTTGAGCATATTTTAAACAATTCGATTCCCGCGATAAATGAGTGCAGAATTAGAGAATAGAGGTCAATAATACAGATTAATAGATTTTGGTTGCCGAACCCTGTTCTAAAGCTTAACCTTAATATAAACCGGAATGTAAATATACAGTTTTAAAACATTACTAATCAGCCAACTTTAAGGCTTTAATTTCTTAACCAATGCTAAATGCTATTGACATATTAAATGTATTAAGAGAAATTGAAAATCGAATTAATTTAATGAAATCTCATAAAGCATTGATAAAAAGTGATGAGTAAATAAGATGTTATATATTACCTAGTAATGCTACTATTTCTGATATAAAAGTATGAGATTATTTGCTGTGACTCAAACACAGAGGAAAATTTTATATTTAGTCTTTGGAGATCGTCTGTAATTTTTTCAAAAATGCAGTAGTGTTTTTCACTCAATCTAAATCAGTTTTGTTCCAAATCATTCAAAGCTCTAATAATTTAAACAGAAGTGTGCAACAGATATTTCTTTGCATTAAAAAAGAAAGAGCTCGAATGAGGCTCTTAAAGTTATTAAAGATTTAGACATGTTTAAGTTGTTCATTTTTGGAACAGCTAAGAGATATTCTAAAAGCAACAGCAATGCAGATTGTACTAGAACACCAGCTTTTTCAAAGCTACCAGGGAGAGAATTTGCCAAAATTCTTGATGAAAGAAAACTTTTGTTAAACAGATGAACGTGTGAAAAAACCCCCAACCCAACAAAAATAACGTGTTGCATAGTAAACAATGACCAAAAGTTTATCGGAGTATAATTGGCCATTTTTTTTCCAAAGGAATGAAAATGCTATAGGTACCTTAAAGCAAAAGCATTGTTAAGGAAGAAAACTTATACAGGTTTGAGATGAATTGTGTTAATCTACAAGAAAAGTTTTAACACCACAAAAATCGATGAAAAATCGAATTTCAATTTTGATTAAAAATTAAAATACCACTCTTTTTCTTTCTAATGCAATTTAAATTTTGGTTCTAGCTGGATTAGAAGTATTTTAATATTTTTTTAAAAAAGTTGTTTACACGTGTCAAATCCCAAAACAGCGGATTGCTACACCCCTTTCAAATAAAAACAAAAGACACATGCTACTTTTCAGCCTTATCAAATAGTTTAAATTGATTAAAAGAATTTATTTTGATAGCAACTTATTCGGGAAAGAAGTGAAGTGAATAGTTGTAGCTGTTTGTTTACTTTCTGGTAACTCACATGCTGTTTTATACCTCGTTAAATATAACTAATTTCTGCTATTGCGTGGAATAGTTTTTTCAATCAAAAAGATTTTATAAATATGCCTCGGTTTAATAATAAAACATTTAAAAAATGGAAGTTTGGAGAAAAATGTACAAAAACCCAAACTTTCGAGGAATTAAATGCTGTATAACAGTCAGACAATTTCAACATAAATAATTCACCTTTAAAAGCAAAGTTAGGTAAGTTTAATAAAGAGTATGTTTCTTTTTTAGATTCATTTGAATATTTTTGTGAAATGACTGACATTGTAATGTTTTCTTGTGTTTTGAAACAACATTAATTAAATAAATAAAATGTAAAAAACAAGGTATTCACATAAACTTTGGTCGCCAAATCCAGAGTTTGGCTACAAGGCTGTTAATATGTTGTGATTTTGTGGTCTTATTCAAACATTTCTAAATACCGAGTTTACTAAAACAGTAGTTAATCAAAAAAGATACAAAATAGGTACAAAGCAGAATAAGTACTTTTACAATGAACTAAAGAATCTAGAATTAAAAACAAACAATTAAAATGTAAACAAGAAAATGATCCAGCAGATGACATCAGAAATCCAAGTTATAGTTCTGGCATGCATTAATTATTAGTAAGTTTTTACTTTAAATCACCATTTCTCAAAAGTGTAAATTTCAACACAAAAGGAACATTTTTGAAAAAACTACTTACTTTATAATAGCCTTGAAACTTTGCACATATGTTAACACTATACAAATAAATGTTTTAATGAGATATTTTGTCAAAAAAAGTATTCAAAAAGTATTTATGGATTAAAATTTTTAAGATTAAGATTTTAAATTAAGATTTTTCATCGTTTTAAAAATTTTGACGTGTTACTTTACATATGAAATTAAAAAACTAATCAAAATTTTGGAAAATGCTCTCATTATATAAAATAATGAAAACAAAACAATACACACAAAAAAAGTTAATGACTGTACAACCTTGCCAATTTTTTAAAAATGTTCCTTAAACTTGGTCATTTTTTAACATTACGGAGATTGGGAAAATGCTGCGTGAAGTAATCCCCCTTAAAAATCTTTCAAACACCAGAATAACCGCGTATACTCCAGTGTTCAAGAACTTAAAGAGAATGAAAAATATATGCATAAAGTTTGTCATCCGATTTCCACAATGGTTTGGTGGGGTGTCTTAGAAGACGTCTCAGAGATTCATTTTTTTTCGCGAAGGATTGAAAACTATGGCCAAAATTTATCGAGAGATATTTTCTTAGAACTAATAGTGAAGCTTCTGAACATACACCCGTTCAATAGAAATGATTTGACTTTTCAACAAGATTGCTCCTACTTATGAGGTGATGACAAGCCAACGGGGGTTGAAAGAGAATATGCCGGACTTCATAAGATACGAAGATTGACTTTCCAGCATACAGGATTTAAATTCACTCGTGTGGTCAGTATTGGGGACAAAGGTTTGCCGAAAATGTCAAAGGTTCACAGTTTTAAATGTCTTAAGCGTTCTTTTTAATTATAGCACGGATGGCAACTATCATGAATGTAGGACATTCCTCGATGAATGATTGGATAAAGGAACTTAAATCCCGTATAAAGTCATAGGGAGATTATTTTGAATAAAATGTACAATAAACTGAATTTAAAAGTGAAATAAAACTTTAAGAATACTTAATTTTAAATTTGAATTAAAATTTTTTTACTTAAAGACCTTATGACCCAATTAGGTAGATAATAACGATTCAAAGGGAAATTTCCAAAGTATTTCTTGAAGATTGATGAACATTCGCGAGAATACGAGAAGGTAACTGCTTAGTTTTGAATAATATAGTAGAAAGAATGTGTGAAATTTAAAATTTTTTATGTCTTTAAGGGATTGGAAAAGTCGACATACTGGACATGTTTAATAACATTTTAGATAATAGTTTTAAATTATTTTAATTAGTTTTTTTAATAATATATATTAAAATAAGAACTTGTAATTAAGCGTAAAGTTTCTGTTTCATAAAATGAATAAAATTTTTAAAGTTTTAGGTAAAATTAACTAACAAAAGATATTTAGAATCATCTAGGCAAGAAAATGTAAAACAGTACAACGTATATTTATTAAATACTCATGTGAAAATATTCCATCAAATTACTATTAACAAATAACAACAAAATATTAAAATATGTGACTTAAAATTTGTTAAATTAGCGATGAGCAAATTTAATAGATGTCATGAACATTACTTAAAAATGTAAAGTTCCTAGACTAGCATTTTTTAAATGTAAGCGTTAAATCAAGATTGTCAAAAATGTTTTATACATCATTTCTTTATTAGCAGTAATTTAATACTTGACTACTTTATCATAACAAACCCAGAACTTGCATATACATCATTAAAATGTGTGTTTCGAAAAGTTACAAATATGCTGAAAAGAGTATCGAAAAAGTTTCATAAAGCAAAATGTTTGAATAAAGTTTCAAACTATAAATAAATAGTTTATGATGTAACAAAAGAGAATTTTATAACGGGGAAACTAACCACCAATACTCGTTTTGAGGATCTAATTCTTTTTAATAAAATCCACACAATTATCAATCTAAGTACAAAAGTAGCTCATAAATTTCCCAAAATTTGAATATTTAACTCATACCTTTCACGAAGTAAGATACAGGACAGCTAATATGTTCCATGTTAAGAGCATATTGAATTCTGATTGAGTTATACTAAAATGGCAACTCCCTTGTCAATTTACTAATGAATTCTGTATAAAATGTTTCGTCTAAATTTAGACTAAGAAGATCGAGTAGGAACCAATCTCCGAAACTTCCTTTTCGTAATATCATTCGAATTTTCCTTTGATCGACAAAACTTGTGTGCATAACTAGTGCACAAGCTCGGATAAAGGGCAAAAAGAAGAAAATGATATTCTTCATCAACTCTAATGCTGTTAAAGCCATCAGTAATAGGAACCAAAACCACAAGAATAGGAAGAACTTTTCATTTATAATGTTGAGGGTCATAATACAAAGGATGTCAAATACTTCTATTTGTGATGTTTTCCCATACATTCGAAGAATGCACTTCGTTACTCGCGGAAAGAGCATAACCATCGGATTGTTTGGAGCGTCAAGAGTTGCATTTTCATAGACCGTGTATACTTCAGGTGACAGTGCATAGTTGATGACATCTACACCATATGTCATAAAGTAACCTCCAAAAAATCGGTCTAGGATAAGAAATTGAGCCCCGACGTTGATCAAGGCTAAGAATTCACAGAACATATACTTCATAGGCGTACCAATTATGCTTATTCCATGTTCTTATCACATACAAAATCAGGTTATCCATTTTTTTTCTCATATCAAATTCTCCGAGGTGTCTATTTTCAAATCCCCCAACCAGAATTTGTATCAGATTTTTTTCCCATGTCTTCCAAAGCCATCTGGGAGCATAGAAAAAGAGTGCTTGTACGAAGAACACGAAATATACCCACTGATAATACATATAAAAGCGAAACGTTTTTGGATTCTTTGTTCCATCGATGCCAGGATGGGGAATTTCTTTGCTAACCTAAAAAGGAAATAAAAAGCATTTATTTCATCTATGTCTAAAATGTACTGTGATAAGTATTTTTGTGAGAAAATAAAGGTTTATTATCATGCAATTGGCGAAAACTGAGAAAAATGTGATCATGTACAGGAACAAGTCACATATTCAAGGGAAATAAATTGTAATCTAATTATGTATGACATGCTTCAAGTTTAAGCCAAGATTTCATAAAAACAGTTTTTATTCAGCGAGCTGAGGGAAAATGACGTCAAGTGAAAATATAAGTGACCTTAGCACTTAAACCCAGATGTGTCAAGCATCTCTTATTTTATGACTTGTACTTGATAGTTAATTCTGACATATGGACAATAAAAAATAATGATCAAGGGTTAGAATTGGTTGGTTTGGAACATCTGTTCTGAGAAATAATTGGGTGTTTAATATAATATTTGAAGATGTAAAATAAAAGTTAAAGTTTTCATAAAGTATGTTTGTTTAAATTAATATCAATGCATTGAAAAGTTTATATATATATATATATATAGAAGTGTAAAGCAGTAGGTGTGGAACAGTTTTAATAAAAATAGGGTCTATGAAGAATTGAATGAATATTAATGTCTTAATATAAATATAATATGCATATATAAACAGTGTAAGAGTATGCTGTGGAACATTTTAATAACGTAAATTATGAGTAAGAGTTTAATGACTATTTATGTCCTTTGAAGTATTAAACTTGAATATTGTGCATGTATATCTGAAGTGAATTGTTGACAACTATTAGTCAGTAAATTTGACGCTAACATTTTTCAAAACTATTTTGCTAAAAACACCTTTAAGTATCCTGACTAACCTCTGGAGAACTGGCTTTGAGAATATAATATTAGCAAATTAGGTTAGTCATTTACAAACTTAGGATGAATGAATTTTAGGTAAAATGGATAATATTTATATTTAGTGTCACTTAGAATAGAAAATGTATATGAAATTTTTTAAGAATATTATTACAATAAAAAATTATTTAAGTACATTTTGACAAAAACGAACATAGAATGACCCATTTTCAAAATATTCTCCTTTTGTGAAAAATGCTTCTATTATAATAATATTTTGCTTGTATATAGCTCAGACCTCTGTACAGAGGCTCAACTAGAATTTTTGAAATATATAACTTAGAAGTGGCTTTATCCATGTTTTACGACAACAGAGAGAGAAGTTTTAGGAAAAAAACGCAGATAATTATATATATATATATATATATATATATATATTTCAATGGGTTGTAACTCTGAAAATAATGTGAATTTTTCAAAAATCATAGTTGAACCTCTATACAGAAGTCTGAGCAGGCAAAATATTATTATAATAGAAGCCTTTTTCACAAAAGGAGAACATTTTGAAAAAGATTATTCTAAGTTAATTTTTTGCCGAAATACTGTACTTAAATAATTTTTTTTGTCAAAATGTCCTTAAAACAATTTTATACATGTTTTCTAATCTAAGTGACACTAAATATCATGAAAATTATCTATTTATGCGCTTTTTTAAAGTCACGATTCCAAACGTAGTCGGATACCTTAAGACATTTCTTAATACGTTGCATTTAGAATCGTAATTTTGTTACTTAAAAATTCTGACGATTTGCTGTTTTTGTTTGCTTTGTTTTAGAGAAGACAGTGAATTTTTTTTATGGAACTAATTTATTCTCAGTACGTTACGTGCCAAATGTCTTTTGGATGCAGAAATAAGATTTGTGCACCAAGTATTTTTACCAAGATGGCAGCCTACCACTAAAAATTCGACATGAAAGTAATTTACAAGAATGTCTTGTTTTAGACGAAAGAGTTTAATAACAGGTTTTAATAGCAAAAAAAGATGAATTAAGCGATAGTCCACTTGCTTTTAAAAAAAAATAAATTGGAAAAATACAAGTACCAGGATTTCAAAAAAGTAGAATATGAAAAATTTAGAAATGCCTGTAAAAAAAGCAGACAACTACAAAAAATAGGACTAAGAAATGAAAGAAAAAAATCCGTTAAGAATATTCCGAGGTTTTATGAATTTCAAAGAACAGTTAACGTTTAAAAATTCGTTAATCAAAAGTAAAATTGAAAAAAAAAAATTCCGCAATTACCTGCCGGTTAAAGAATTATGCCTGATAGAATTACTACTGTGGGAACGCAAATTTGCACTGTAACATTCGCAATAAAACACACAGTCAAATTTCTTTTCCTGTCTGTAAGCAATTTTCATTTCTCTGATTTACTAATCCCATATCATGACTGTAACAACAAGCGAAATTTTAATCAAGATAATGAGAATTAAAAAAAAAACAGAAACTCATTAATCTTAGAAACACAAAGTAGACAGAAAGTGTGATCTCGGCAATTCTTTTGGTCCATACAAGTTGAAATCGGAATCCTCATATTCTTTTAAAAAAGGACCTGGAACACACCAATGATATTCGAAATATCCATATTCGAATAAACGATAGAAAGACAACGTGAAATATGGAACTGGTTAAATTTGTAAGAAATTCCAATTAAAATCGACTAAAATTAATAGGATTACCATTGTCAAAACATACCTATAAACAAGAAATAATAATAAAAAAAAATAAAGTCAATTCCTACTTAGGCCAACAAATTTTTTTTATTTGAATTAATTAAATTTAATTAATGAATTAATTTTTGAAAAAAACTGTATTTTATGAAGTGTCATCCACTACAAGTTTAACAAATATATTTGAGGCAATAAAAAAAGGAAAAATTCGTTAGAAAAACTTACTGGCACTATTTGTTGTGGTTCTAGTTCTAACTTTGTCAGAAATCACGCAGAATAAATTTAAATTTAAAAAATAAAATTTAGTTAATGAATTATTATTTGAAAAAATCGTTTTAACATCAAGTGTCATCCACTACAAGTTTAAAAAATGAATTTGAAATTCAGTGGATGAATAAAAAGTATTTTATTAACGATTGAAAATTTGAGCAAGATATATACAGGGTGTCCCGAAACGACCGCATAAACTCTGCACAGCTAGATTCCTCGTTGGGAAGTACATAAAAACTGTCCAAAGAAGCGTTCCTGAACGATCCATAGTTTACGAGAAAAATACGAAAAACAAAGCATGATGTCACTGCAAGATGATGCACTGATGTGCAAGAAAAAACATTTTATTGAACATATCAACAGAAGTATATGCACAATTTAAGGCAGATGTTCAAAATGTCCATCGTGCATCTCGAGGCAGGCTTGAGCACTCCGTGGAATGACTGTTATCACATGTCGCAGCACCGCGGGGTCCACCGAAGTACAAGCAGCATGCAGACGAGTAACTAAGTCCATTTGTGTTGTTACTACGTCTCGATACACCAGTTCTTGAGATAGCCCCACAGGAAAAAAATCCAATGGTGTAAGATCTGGCGAACGTAGAGGCAATAGAACAGAAACCTGACGTCCGATCCAACGGCCGGGGTATGCGATGTCCAGCCAATCACGTACAGAAGCATAGAAATGCGCCGGAGCCCCATCATGCTGGAGCCAAAGTCTCTGTATTGCTGCTAATGATATGTCATCGAGGAACACGGTTAAGACTTCATTGAGAAACACCATGACGCGATTGGTGCGGGGAACGTTTTAAAGATTATCGTCTGGAAAGATATGCAAATACTGTTGTTGATATTCCAATAAAGTATTTTTTTTCTTGCCCTGGCAGTGATCTCATACTTTGTTTTTCGTATTTTTCTCGTAAACTATGGGCAGTTTTTATGTACTCGCAACGAGGAATCTAGCTGTGCAGAGTTTATGTGATCGTTTTGGGACACACTGTATATATATATATATATAGGAGGAGAGTGAACTAATAGTAGGAATTGAAAAATTAATTTTAATGTATGTAATAAGAATGGAAACCACATTACCAATAATAAAATCTAGGTTAACTGTATTGTAATGTTATCACCCAACTCGGCGAATGTCAACAACAACTTGGCGAAATAGCGTAATGTTATAAAATTAGTGTATTCCTTATTAAACTTAAAGTAACTAATGGTACTTACAAATTTATATCGTCAACTAGTTTCCTCAAATCAAAATACCTCGTCGTACTTACGTATTATCGCAACCGTATTGGTGACATTATCAAAAACGAAGCACATGCAGTACAAGTTTATTCGTTGGATGCTTGGGGCCCGGATAAGATGAACTTAAACAGATTTTCTGGTTATAAATTTCGATAACTGAAGATAAAAGTTCTTTAGAAAAATAGAAAATGATTTTGCGAAAATAGCCCACGTCTTATACCTGCACGTCTATCTCCGTATTGTCTACTAATATCTGAGATTAGAGCGGCACCTGGTGTTAAGAGTGGAATGATAACTCTAATGCGGTTTTCATTTAAGAAGCAGGCAAAATGAGTTATATTACAGACATAGTTATACTAAATATGCTAAACAGGGTATAACTAAACTCTGCGGCAAAACTTTAAGGCGTGATAGTACACATCAAGGCAAACAATAGTAAATAGGAAACTTAGGGTCCCAAACATCTTCTGAAGGAGATAGGCGCCATTAAAGTTTAGGGTCCGAAATTTCAAATGATTATAAAACACGGAAAAATGGGTCGATTCATTAGTGGTTTTGGCTAAAATTATTCTTTTTATCAGTGTTTTTTTGAAATATAAATTTTAAAGATAAAGCTCAAAAAATGTTGATAGAGGGCGCTTTAGACTTTGGAGTAACGAACAACTATTTTTTTACCGTTGTATAACATTAAATGCTTTCAAAAGCTTAGACTAAAACTTAAATTTTGAGCTCAAAATCTGATTCGTTAGGGGTGGTTAAGTAGCGCAAACGAAATTGTGTTCAGGAGGTGAAATTTAAAATCCCTTCCCTATGAACAGAATTAAGTTATTCCCGATCTTAGTGTCGTAGATCAGGCAGCGACTACTACCTCCTACACGTAAAATAAACGAGAGAGGGATGACAAAATTTTAAAAAATTATTCATAACAAGGCATGAGTAACTTCTCCGCTAAAAATAAAAAGAAACAATTTAATGCATTCACGTAGTGCGTATTAATGAAGGTTGAATGAATGATGACACGTAGAAAATGGTACACGCATGATTTTCTTACGGAATCACAAAAACTGCTTGAAAGAGTTCCCACCAGCAAAGATGCAGATCTCTCATCGCCGGCGGAGGGACTGTCGAAAATTAACAAATACCCCGGCATCTCTAGGATATCGCCTGCTACGACGGCAATCCTCGCAACCAGGGCCTTGTCGGAATGGCTTGTGTGAACAAGACTCTTCATATGACCCCAGACAAAGAAATTTAGGCAAGAGAGGTCAGGCGGCATGTCGGCCAATTTACCGGACCATCCTGTCCAATCTATCGCCCTGGATATGCTGTATCCAGTGCACTTCGCACATCTGCGCTGAAATGTGCTGGCGCTCCATTATGTTGGAACCACATACGAGCCTTTATGTTGGCTGGAACACTTTGCAGTAGAACTTTGCTTCCTTACATACAGTTAAATCCTTGTGTACTACACTTTGCATGAAAATCGGGTGATCAGGTACTTTGCGGGGAGAAATTGCTCATGTCTGTTATGAATATCTTTTTTATTTAATTTTGTCATCCCTCTCTCGTTTCTTTTACGTTTAGTAGGTAGTAGAGTTGCTGCCTAGTCTACGACTGAGCATCGAAGATCGTGAATAACTGAACTGTGTCAGGGGAGGAGGTGAGTTCACATTTCACCTTCTGAACACAATTCTGTTTGCGCTACTTTACCACCCCCAACGATTCAAATTTTGAGCTCAAAATTTAGGTTTAAGTCTAAGCTTTTGAAAGCATTTAATGTGATACAAAAAATAACGGTAAAAAATAGTTGTTCGTTACTCCAAAGTCTAACGCGCCTCTATCGACATTTTTTGAGCTTTGTCTTTAAAATTTATTTTTCAAGAAAATACTGATAAAAAGAATAATTTTAGGGAAAAACCTCTAACAAATTGACCCCTTTTTCTGTGTCTTATAATCATTTGAAATTTTGGACCCTAAACTTTAATGGCACCTATCTCATTCGGAAGACGTTTGGGACCCTAAGTTTCTTATTTACTATTGTTTGTCTTGATGTGTGCTATCACCGCTTAAAGTTTTGCCGCAGAGTTTAGTTACACCCTGTATATAAACGTTATATATAAAATATTTAGTATGGTTATATATAAGTAATGGAGTATGGAATGCCGAACATTTAAAACGATAGATTTATTTTATTGGTTGCAGGATAGCAGATAGCAGGGAATAAGGTAAATTATTATTAGTATTTAACACACCGACTTACCTAATGATGATGATTATTTCTAGGGGTTAAAATAAGTTACAAACATCAATCGGGAGCATAGAACAGGGAAAAGAAAAAGTTTGAGGTAGATGTTAAGAAAAAGTTACCAAAAATTAAAATTTTTTTTGTTAAAAATAATAAAAATACAGTTGATGAATACCAGGAAGCAGGATGTTTTTATTCGTTAGAAGTAACCGAGATGATTCTTAAATCTGCAGCATTAGTAAATAAAAACGAAAATAAAGGGAAACCAGATGTGTGTGTGTGTGTGTATCAGAAAATAACAATAAATCTGATGTACTGCAAAAAATTTAAGAAATACATGTGGTATTAAAATGGTCTGATATTAAGACTGACGATTTTATTACAATGTGATGATTCTGAAACTAAAAAGTGATCCCTTAGAAAATAATGAAGAACTATTAGCATGACAGAGATAAAATATATTACAGAAGTTTAAATTAGAGAAACTTTTATAGAATAAAAGACAACAGCAATGACTGCAATCAGAGAGCTAATTAGAGAGACTGGCTGATATATGAAGCGTTTAGTGAAGCTATTTATTGTTATCCATGCAATTAATTATTTTCAAAAGAAAAAAAACCAGTTTAACTGATTTAGGATGCAATGACTAGAAACATTTTTTTTACTATTCTGCTCATATGTCATGAAAAAAGCAAGTCTCATTTGAATTCTATGGTTTTGTTAATAACAAGATCATCCCTTATTGGAGTACTAGATGTTGGTTTGAAGAAAATATTGATCGTGAAGCTGAGTATTGGATGAAGATTTTGAGAATTGTTGCTACCATCAAATTACTTGCTTCTCAAGGATTAATTTTCCTTGGATCTACTGAGGATATAACCAGTCGTCATAAAGGAATTTACTTTTGTGTATTTGGCTCAATTTGATGACATTATCCTAACATTTACAGCGACATGCAAATGAAAGAAAAATGTCAATAAGCTATCTATCTCACCAAATATGCAGTGAATTCCTGGAATTGATGAAAATAAAACTTCTAGTAACTTTCATGTAACAAATTAAAGAAGCCAAATACTTCTCCATTATTGTAGGATCCACCACTGATGTAAGTCTTAATTTTA
Source organism: Trichonephila inaurata madagascariensis (assembly GCA_019973955.1). Lineage (NCBI taxonomy): Eukaryota > Metazoa > Arthropoda > Arachnida > Araneae > Nephilidae > Trichonephila > Trichonephila inaurata. The sequence goes on from BMAV01020003.1 coordinate 26,886, forward strand.
TAACTTAACTTTATTCTTAGGTATGTGAAGGGAAATACAGTAATGGAGAGACTTTTTGGATTTATTCAACTGGAGAGGAACACTTGCGGAATATTCAACAGAAATAGTGTTATAAAGAAATTGAATGGATTAGGATTAGATATTGAAAATTGTTGAGGACAACGTATGATAATGCCACAAATATGTCAGAGCATTACGTAGGAGTACAGGCAAGAATACGAGAATTGTGACCTAACGCTATTTATGTGCTATGTTAAAATCATTCATTGAATCTTGCAGTTAACAATTGCATGCGAGTCTGGCTTGGAAGTAATTGACTATTTTTCAACTGTTAAATGTATTTACACGTTATTTTCGGCTTCCCCTCAATGATGGAACATACTCAAAGCTGTAAACGTACTGTAAAACGATTGGTTGAAAGTAGATGGTCTGTTGATTTGAAGTATTAAACGCTTTGCATAAGAACTACAAAGCAGTAAAATATACATGAGTATATATATATATTTAACTAAGCAATGATACAGAACAGAAACTTGTAGTTGAAACACGAAGCGAAGGCTCTATATAATGAAATAGACACCTTCGAAATAACTCTATTAACATTGATTTGGATAAGGATTTTGGAACGAGTGAATACCACTAGCAAAACTTTTTAAACCGTGGACTTCAACGTATCATTTGGAGTAGAACTGATGACGTCATTGTTGACCTTTGCTGCAGAAACAAGAGAACACTTTAAAGTATCCGACTACGTTCGGAACCGTGATTTTAAAAAAGGCGCAGACATGGATAATTTTCAAGATATTTAGTGTCACTTAGATTAGAATGCATGTATAAAATTGTTTTAAGGACAATTTGACAAAAAATTATTTAAATACAATATTTCGATAAAAAATTAACTTAGAATAACCTTTTTTCAAAATGTTCTACTTTTGTGAAAAATGCTTTATTATAATAATATTTTGCCTGTATATAGCGCAGAGCTCAGTACAGATGCTCAACTATGAATTTTGAAAAATTCACATTATTTCCAGAGTTACAACCATTTGAAATAATTATCGGAGTTTTTTTCTTAAAGTTTTTCCCCTCTGTTGTGTCGTAAAAACATGGATAAACCTACTTCTAAGTTATACATTTCAAAAATTCCAGTTGAGCCTCTATATAGAGGTCTGAGCTATAGACAGGCAAAATATTATTGTAATAGAAATATTTTTCACAAAAGGAGAATATTTTGAAAATGGGTCATTCTATGTTCATTTTTTGTCGCAAAGTATTGTACTTAAATAATTATTTATTGTAATAATATTCTTAAAACAATTTTATATATATTTTCTAATCTAAGTGACACTAAATATCATAAATATTATCCATTTATATGCTTTTAAAAAATCACGGTTCTGAACGTAGTCGGATACCTTAACGAAATCGAGTTACAAATGATAATACTTTTTTTTCGAAGTCGAGGATACTACGAACATACGTTGTAAAGATAAGTTTATAGGGGCGAAGAAGAGAAAAGTATTTTTTGATGAAACAACTGAAAACTAAATCACTTTAAAAGTGAAAGAAAGGTTCAGAATTGAAGTATTTAATGTAATATGCGACAATAATTACTCACGACCTTGAAAGAATAATTAAAGGTTATGAAGAAATAAAATCAGCGTTTAAACGTTTTTTCACTTTAGACAAGGAAGGAATCAAAATATTAATTCGTATTTTGTGTGAGAAATATAAGAATGATATTAACGAAACCGAAGAATATTATATATATATAACAAATAAAATTATTCATTTTCAAGAATTGTTCCAAAATTTAAACAAAAACACAATTTATGGAAAATTTGAATTTTTACCTGTTTTCATGTTAAATTTTAGAATGTTGTTTCTATTGTTCTGATTTTATATTTATTTCTACTGTTTTGCTATATATACAGTCGGATCTCTATATAACGAAGTCGCTAAATCCGGTAAAAAAGTTCGTTATATGGAAAATTCGGTATAAAGAGGTTCATTTTTTAATATAAATTATAAACCCAATAAAAAAATTTAGTTCATAAACACTATATGTTAAAAAATAATTATTTACACTTTTTTTAAAATTAATATATGTTTATTTTATATATCTTACCCATCAAAATAAAAAGAAAGTAAAGAAAACTGCAAGGGAAAAAAAAAAGAATGTCGAAGAATTCACTGTATTTTCGATATTAAGAAAATAATTTTATACTAAAATTAATGAATTTTAAGGACATTTTATAATTTAAAGTATACAAGTAATATTAAACATACATTATTTTATAATTAGAACAAGGGAACACGGGACAACACCACTGAGGGTAAAAGAAGATATCGAAGGTGTTTCCAGTGAATCGGACAATGGGGGTTAAAGGCTGCACTTCTTGGATGAAACGCCCAAAACTCTATTGCTCTTGGCGAGTTAGGATCTAATAAAACCAGTTCAAGATTTACGACCAGCATAAAATGTCTTAAAGAGAGAAAAACTTGAAATGTACAGAAATAATTTTTTAAAAAAAGGTGGGTGGGTGGGGAGAATCGAATCACAAAAAAAGTTCGTTATATAGAAAAGGCACTTCTCTATAGAGAAGTTATTTTACGAAGAAAATCGTGAAATGTTCAAGGTTCCAGGAAAAAGTTCGCAATATAGAGGTTCGATTGTATATATATATATATACAAAAGATATAATCCTGTGTTGTGATTGAATTATATATATTTATATATATATATATATATAAAATAAATAATTAAACATTAAATTTTTTTCATTTGTTAGTAGACCCAACGGAGCCTGTAAATCTTCTGCGTCCAGGCAAAGAAATGAGCCTTAGACTGGCAATGATCATATGGCTGCCAATTCATCACGTACGACACATGTGAAATTATCTTGAACACAGCATTTTTTGATACTACGTCGCCAAATACAATGGTATGCAGCCAATAGTAGAGAACTACTCTTTCTCATTTTTAAACTCAAAGTTGTTATTGTTATCTTCTTCAAGTAGTGCAGAGAAATCAAGTGGTGTCTAAAACAGCCCTTGCAATGTCAAAGGCATTTTGTGAATAAAACTGTTGATGGTCCTTTGGGTTTAGGTCTATGTTGTGAAATTTAGACAATATAGAAGGACAATTAAAAATACGATGGTACTTACGTATTATCGCAACCGTATTGGCGATATTATATGAAAAGAAGCCCATTGTTTCTAATTCAGCGCGTACAATGCAAGCGAACTCAAGGGTGCCAACCTGGCGAGTTTTGAACGTTTCATTGTAGATGTACTTACGTATTATCGCAACAATCGCCAACTTTATTTATAGCTCGTCAAGTTGGCAACTCCAATTTTCTATGTGTCGTACGCACTGAATTGACAACCAGGTGCTTCGTTTCATATAATGTTGCCAATAGGTAGAGATAAAGCGTAAGTACCGGAAAAAAGTTGAAAGTCAGGGCAGTGAGAACAATTATTGTAACTTCTTTGGACATCAGGGGATATTTTCATCTTGTACAGCACTTGGTGTCGTTTTTTGATTTGACGAAATTGGTCGACGGTACTAATACGAATAATATTCGTATTGGGTAAAATCCTAATTTAGTCCCCACATTTTGCAAAGAAGAAAAACAAATCGTTGCAAATTGCGTCATCACTCAATTTTCTGTGTTTGGCTTCTATCCAACTCAATAGATAGTTATGAGCCAAGTTAGTGATGAAAAAAAGGTGGTGGCTATAAAAAAGGATTTATCTCATTTGACATATTATAAATTGCAACAATGCGTAACAACGAAAAAAAAAGATTTATCTTACACTCTTGTTGAAAGCCGTAGATATTAGAAAAGTTCCAGAGATGTAGCAGTAGGAATCAACAAGAGCCAATGAGACTGGTTTTTCTGGATCATGGTCGCACACGATAGGTTTTCCAATGAGTTGATTGAAGGTTATAACGACACTAAAAGTCAATAGAACGATCACAGTGAAAGTGTAGTGAAGACGAAATACAGTGTGATCGATTCGAATTGTAGATATTCTTATAATGCTTCCAATTTTTTTACACACATCGAACATAATTAGATTTGTTTCTGTTTCTGCTCAGAATAAATAAGTTCACACAGATAATTTTTTTATCCGTAAGTACTATTCTAAAGAAAATATAAGTGGTATCTAATGGCCTAATGATTTATTTATTACAGCCACTGGTGAATAAATATCTTGAGCATGCCACATTGACTCCATTTATAAAAGTAAATCAGTTTGTTGTAGTTTGAGATCTTCAAGTAATAAATGTGTGAAGAAGTTAACTTTAAACTTTTCCATTCAGTTTACGCTGTAAAGGTCTGGTAAAACTGTTTGCACCTGCTACATGTTTTAGGATAAAATGAGCTGAGTGTATCCACTCGCTTAAGAACTAGATTTTACCTACTTTTAAGAATAATTCCGCTATTTGACAACAATTCTCTTTTATGAACAAAACTGAGTTTTCTTCTAGGTAGATTTATGCATAGTAATTCAAAAAATGGTTCTCTTAAAAAATATTTGGTAGTATATTTAACGAGAAAAAAATAGGGTAAACGGAAAATATCTGAATGTATAATAGTACTGTTGCCAAAATTTTGTACACTGGACTAAATTCATGATAGTTACGTGGTAAATACAATCACGTGTTTTTAAATGAATTGGCATTAAATTCGTACTTATGCTTTTCACTTGTAAAATAGACAAAATTTCAAATTTGATGATTGGGTAAAGATGTTTAAGTAATAAAGTTTCAAAAGGATTTTCAAAATTAAAAAAAGATTTCTTATATTATATGTATACTTTTAAATTAAGAGCGTTTTGTTTGCTTACGTGTGTTAATATTATTGAAAAATATATCCATTTTAAATGAAAGTTTCTGTAAAAACACATGAAAGCGCATGAACTGAGTTGCCCGTGGCACGTGTGATTACTTTTAGCTTGTGAGTATGTCTTTAAATGAATAAAGCCTATTTTAAATTCATAAAGTACACTGAAAGAGTAATGCTGTCATAAAATCTGGCTGTTAAGGCAATATAGTAGAGTGAATGAGTATTTGGTTGCATGGCGCAATAGCCAAATTGGGTGCAAAGAATAATTTTTGGGAAAAAAAAAAGAGTAAAACTTTTACAATTAGTTTCAAAAGGAGAGATAAAAACAATGCAATAAGTCAGGTTCGATACTCATGATACTGTAAAATTCATTAAAAGCGAATTAAGGTACAGTTAGAATAATTGCATATTTTGTTATTTGTCTATGTCAACATTAAAACAATTATATATACTGGTGCATCTGGCATCATAGTGTGTGAGTGAATTCAATAGCAATCAAGATAGATGTCGATTTCTGAAGACTTGTTGTTCAATTCCTCTACACACACTATTAACTCACACTCTCTATATATTTATTTATCTTGGTGAAATTTTCAATCGTTAATAAAATGCATTTTAAAGCGCTCAATTGAGCTGAAATTTTATATACATGATTATTCTGGATGATAATACAATCATTTAATTATAAATAATAAAAATTAATTGATTAAAACTAATTATTTAAAGAATTACATATACACAGCCACGTTGGCGACTTGTGTCAAAACTTGAAAAGGTGTTTTTCTCAAGTTTTAAAGCCTTCAGTTGAACTGAAATTTTATATACACGATCGCTTTGGATGAAAATATGATAATTTAATGATAATTAATGAAAATTAATTACCACTTAATGTTATGATTCTGTGTCATATGTATATACATATTTATATTAATTGTAACTATTTAACAAAAAGTAAGTGAAATAAATTTTTTCTTTTATCTAGGTAGGAATTGACTTGAAATTTTTTTTATATTACTTGTTTTTTTGTTGATGTTACACAAATATCAAGTCTATACAGGTACAAAATTATATTAAAAAATGATGGTTAAAGTGTAGTATAGGGGAGGGAGTGTTGGCGATGTCAATTTCTTTTGGCAACCAAAATTGGCCACCAAGCTACTTAATTCATAGGTGTTTTTTCTACCCGATTCGATAGTAAAGCTATCTATGACATCTAGATAAATTTCGCCAAATCCAAAGGCCTATATTACACTTTAAAGAAAATGTTTTATAATAGAGATGTATTGAAATAAAAAATTTCTAAAGAGAAAGGTAAAACAGTATAATGTGCTGAATTTCAAGAATTAACTGTCTATTTCTATTTGTAATTGGTGATAAAAAAAAGTTAGTATATTCTTTACCTGGTCAAACTTTTTCCGGAATGGATTCGTTCATATTATTCACCATCATGACCACGCTTTAATATTTCTCGAATAGGTGTACTTTTCTTGGGTCTGTGAGAAATCATTTTAATAACTGTTTTGGGTCTATTTCTTATTATTGAGCAGGAAGATTTTTTTGAAATGTGTTTTTGTTCGACTGTTTGTGTTGTGTTTGAAAGCTTGAAGTGCAATAGAGGAATGTAGAACATTGATTATGAAATAGTAATATCAAATACAAGAATGAATAGCTGAGATTTAGTTTGGGTAGGTATTATAGGAGAAATAGAGGGCAAGAAGTATGTATGAAATGATGAGAATTAGATGTTTTTGATATGGGTTGAGATGGAGATGAGATATCTAACGAGGGGAAAAATGTTTTTTATATTTAGACCCCATTAATAAATAGTAGCAGATGTGAAACGTTTAATGATCAGGGTGTAGCCTAGGACAGAAAGAATTTCTTGGCTTCCAGATAAGATATAATTTTGTTTTAATTTGATTTCCTGGATATTTGTTTTCATTTAACTATTGGTGACAAACTTTGGAGTTAAATGGAGAAGACTGTGAATAGTTACCCCATTTAAGCACAGGAATGAATCCTCGTCACTTGATCATAATTCAAAATTCCCTTCAAGAGTTCTCGTTTAATTCAAAATGCTAAGTTTTAAAAAGCAATCAATAAAAATTGATTGTAGTGAGTATTTAAATGAGCAATAGAGAGGCACACACACACACACACACACACACACACACACACACACACACACACACACACACACACACACACACACACACACACACACACACACACACACACACACACACACACACACACACACACACACACACACACACACACACACACACACACACACACACACACACACACACACACACACACACACACACACACACACACACACACACACACACACACACACACACACACACACACATCTAGAGCATGACTGTTATTCATGGCAGGTTTTTTGGAAATGTCATATCTCTGGCATTTAAAACAATAAAACTAATTTGGAATATGAGAATGGATAGTTTAAATAACTCCCAATAATTTTGTAATATAAGTTTTAGGTGTAAAAATAAAATTCTTGGTGATGAGTGTTCTCAACCGTTTCTAGTAACAATTCGTCTGTCTTATTCTGCACCTTGTCCGGATACATTTTTAAGAATCTCAGAAATTATACCGAGCAATATCACCAAACATATTCAGAGACTAATAAGGAACTGTAATTGCATGAAGATTTTAAAATGTTTTAGTGAGTAGAATTGGTTTGGTTTGTGAAGCAGATAATGTAGCCGTATAGTGGGCCCAAATTTGTACACAGTTTTGTCATCAGTTAAACATCTATCCGTTAAAAATCTATTGTTTTTTTAATTGAATCAATACTAATTTAAATACTACAGTTTGGAAATCAAGGTATTCACAAGCATGTTAGTAATGGATTCAAGAAAAAGTATTCATAATATAGCATATTCCACGTACTCCAAGAAGGCAAGCAATGTGTCGGTCAACTAACGATCTCCAGGTTCACCACTTACCAAAAGATCATTAGGATATTGTACTACAGCATCAAGCTAAAGATCCTCTGGTAAAAAAGAGGCATCACCTCCTCTACAGGAATATTACTTTGGGTATTTCAAAGAAATTTTAGGGAGATTCATTACCAGTTGATTGAAAGAAGTGTGAGCTCCTTCCTGGCAACCGTATCTCGAAGGTTCTAATTTCCCTCTGTACATAACACTGGATATAGTAAATGTGTGGGTTGAAAAGCCAATAGTGTTAATTAAAATAAATAATTATCAAATTCTAGTAACAAAAATGTAAATACAAAATAAAGTGTTACAAATATGATACCAAGAATTAAATTCGAAACCAGTTAAGTCATAAAGTAATTATATCGGTTCGAAGAAACATGTTTCAATTCCAAAATTTCAAGATTCTAACTGAAATTTCTTGAACATATACAAGTATGCAAAAGTTAAGGAAAAATTTCATTTCCGCAGATTTCTCGGAAATTGCGTAACCATTTTTAACAAAAATTGGGAAGCATAACAGAAAAAAGATGCTTTTTTAAAAAATCTAATTGAATTTAGCATATATTTATATTAAAAGTATTGCACTGAAAGTATTGCCCATTACTGCAGACTACTTTCTCCCATTTTTCTGACAGTAGATGAAATCCATGTCGGAAAAACAAAATGTCTTTTGAGGCTATTCAAGAATCGACCCATTTTCATATATCTTCATAAGAATGAAAGCGCTGCTTATCCAGGTCATGTGCCATCGAACCAAATAAGGGATAATTGGTAGGGGCTATGTCCTGTGAATGTGGCGGGTGGAGTAGAGCTTCCCATTTAAGCGTTTCCTGGTCGGATTTCACTTCACTGATTTTGCAACTTGTGGCTGAGCGTTACATGTTACAAAACCACGTTGTCGTGTTTCTGCTCATACAACGGCTATATTTCCCTTAGGGATGAACTCAAATGCATCAATTGAAGTCGACAGCAATCTTCTGTGATATTCGGTTTGAACAGCTTATGATAAATTAAACCCTGCTGATCCCACTAATACAGAGAAGTTTTGAACCATGGATATTTGGTTTTAAGGACTGTATCCACTTTTCATCTCCAGTACTGATACTGTGCAGAAACCCTTTCATTTTTTTCGTTTGAAACAGACATTCACGAGTGTGAAAACGCCATTTGACGTCTCTCGGATTAAACTTATACGAACCCAACGTCTTTGCTTCCTGATCAATACTCACGCTTTCAATCGTTTTGAAACTGTTGAACCATATAATTGTAATGATGTTTCACGCTGAGATAACGTTTGACATGCTTCTTGATCAAGCAATTCTCCCAATTTTTCTTCAATTTTTTTCGATGCGTCAGAGCATTCCTTATCCTGAACTTCTGAATTACTAATTTGAAGCGTCTCTGCATGATATTTCTGACAGAGCATTGTGATGGCAGGTCTCAACTAGAATCTTGTGTGTTTCATCTGCAGATTTCTTTTGAATAAAACTGTGCGATAAAATTTCCCTCAAGTACACTTTATTTTGCACGAAATTAGACATTTTTAGAACCAACGAAAAAACAAACAAACAATCCCGGGGTTTACACTAGGGCGAACTAACATATACTCTGATGTTAAAGGTTACATACAATACTTCATTGTTATAATCGGAAATTACATGCACGTAGTCCTGGTAATACCATCTATTAATGAAACAACTACAACTTTTATTCAAAGTTCCTTTTCTCTTTTTAATTGTAGCTGTACTAGGTAATGTCAAGGAATGGAATTCATAATTTAAGCATATTTTGAATACGTATATTTTTCCCACAGAAAAAAATACCTAAAATTAATATTTTACTACAACTACATTATCTTATGTTAAGCATATGTGATCACTGTTAAGTGTTCAGGATTGCGGATGGTCTAATTTTAAACTAACTTCTTGTTCAAACTCTAATTTCCTTAAAGTGTTCTCTTCTAAATGTTTCAGCTCACGGAGCCCTAGAACTTGAAAATGTTTTCTTGATGCCCCTAGAACCAGAAAGTATTTTCGTGGAACCCTCTTCCACACTTACTTAAAAGAATATATCTTAAAATAATATTTAAAGTAGATAAAAAAAAATGTTATAAGTATCTTTTGTAAAGACAATTAAAAAAGTATTGCATCTTTTATTAGAAATTTTAAAATGTACTTTTATTATAATTTACTCATTAATAATATTAATTTTCACTTATACACATTGTTCTGAATGGCCTTAAAGTATATGTTTAGATAAATACTGTGTATTTTGCGTGAATTTACAACGCAAGATTTAGGAGCTGTTTTTGCTTAAATTTAGAGTTTTGATATCGAATCTATTGATAGGTCCGTAAGTTGTTTCCTCTCCTTTACTGTAGGTGTTTTTCTAACAAATGCCGAGACGTGTATTTTCCACTGAAAAATTAGTTTTGCAAGGCATGAACTAATGAGTATACAATTATCTCATGGAACCTGGGATACTAAAGAAAAAAATATGTACAATCTAGTAAATATTATATATAAATATAAAAAAAGAAAACATTTAATATTATTTAATTATATAGGGGGATTGATAAAGAAGTATACAGAGTTTCAATCCACTATATGTAAAGAACCGTGTAAGATATTATATATCACCTGAATTGTATGGTATTATTTTTTAAAATTTGGTTACACACAGTCAGAGATGTTCTATATTTTAACCCATAGACACACACGACATTTATCAGCCGTTAACCCATTTCTGCCCTAAAGCTTGTTAGGATATCAAATCCGTTGATAGCGGCTGTGATGCGCGTTTTCAGCATCGTCCAGGAGTTCTTATTTTTTCCCATACAGTGTGTAGTTTTAAAATTTTCATTACATTTGTGAGCGACTTACACCTGAAGTATCTCCTTCACCGTCTTGCCTACCTAAGGGTGGGGGAGGAATGAAAGCAGATCCAGAGACTCTTCCATAATAACAATTAACAATTATTAAACCACAATAACCTACACACAATAACCCAAACACAATAACCTACAACAACTTATTCTCAAAGTGAATATCAAAGAAGTAGCAGAGAAAAGCAATGATTAATAAGCAAATATGCACAAGTAACATTTAACTCAACCTAATCTAACGTGGATTCCTAACCTTAAATCTACTAATTCAACACAGTGATAAAAACCACTTTTATCTTTACATGCGAAAGTCAACTTTATTCAATCTCACCTGCGTAGCGAATGTAGCAGCTTCTACCACCTTTACTATTATTACAAAAGTTTGACTTTATATAGTCGAAATAATCAGCATATCACTATTTCTTCTTGAAAGGGATGGTTGTGAATTAAACGCGAATGCTAGTAGAAAGATTTCCCAAAAGGATTAGTGATAGGATTCTTAAAGATCCGTCACACATTGTTAGATAGACTTACTAGTTGGAGGCTATTTTCGAATCGTGATCTAAAATGCCGATGCACAGCACAATCATGGATATCATTTTGCTTAATTCAAAAACACAAAAAGCATTCTCCTCTTTAGACACCGCCATTTCGACTGACTAGTCACATGACACATTCACTATTGCTTGTGTTACTTTTCTCAGGGTGGAGACATAAACGGAGACATGGCTAATTGAGGCCGTGCCTGTCTTTGATTTTTACTGTTTTACAGCCTCCGGAAAGTGTATACTTCTTTATGAATCACACTGTATTATAATAAAAGTTTTTAAAGTATTGCAAAATAAAGTTGTTGTGCAGAAATAAAATTTCCAGTTTCTTAATGACAAGGATGACCTTTAAATTTTAGTGGGTATACAAACTTAAGGTATCCGACCACGTTCGGAATTGTGATTTTGCAAAAGCATATAAATGGATAATTTTATGATATTTAGTGTCACTTAGATTAGAATATGTATATAAAATTGTTTAAAGAATATTATTACAATAAAAAAATTATTTAAGTACAATATTTTGACAAAAAATGAACATAGAATGACCCATTTTCAAAATATTCTCCTTTTGTGAAAAATGCTTCTATTATAATAATATTTTGCCTGTATATAGCTCAGACCTCTCTACAGAGGCTCAACTAGAATTTTTGAAATATATTACTTAGAAGTGAGTTTATCCATATTTTACGACAACAGAGGGGAGAAATTTTAAGAAAAAAACGCCAATAATTATTTCAGTTGGTGGTAACTGAAAATAATGCGAATTTTTCAAAAATCCTAGTTCAGACTTTCTGGAGAAGTCTTTACTTTGTACAAGCACACAAAATATTATCATTTTAGAAACATTTTTTATAAAAGGAGAACATTATGAAAAAAAAGATTATTCTAAGTTAATGTTTTGCCAAAATATTGCATTTAAATAATTTGTTTGTCAAAATGTCCTTAAAACCATTTTATACATGTATTCTAAGTAAGTGACACTAAATATCATGAAAATTATCCATTTATGCGCTTTTTTAAAATCACGCTTCCTAACGTAGTCGGATACCTTATTAGAGAACGTGAATTCATTTGGCGTACACGTTTATAATTTTCCTTTCAGTTTTCTTACTGTGACTCGTGGAATCCATGGAATAGCCTCATGGAACCCTAGGGTTCCGTGGAACACAGTTTGAAGACCACTGATGTAAAGCTACAGAGGTGCGTGAAAAGTATGTCTTTTTTCTTCATGTATTCTTTCCCATAAAATTATTTCACGGACAACGGTAAAGAAAATTGTCTTTTATTTTTTGCGAATAATGGCAAGTATCTTAAATTTATACTTTCCATCTGAAAATATTTCGCTATACTATTTTGTGCGGTAATTATTGATCAACATAGATTCATGCAATTTAACATTTTGATCTCTGTTACATACAAGGACAAAGAAACTATGTATCAGAATTGCTCTCTTTTCTAAAAATAGACCTATTAGCATGTTAGAATAAATAAAACTGATAACACTGCAAAATATTTTTACGAGCAAGATAATTTCTATGTCTTTATTTCTGTATAATTCTTCTAATTCAATTCCTACTATTAGCTCACACACTCTCTCTCTATATTTATTTATTTATCTTCGCGGAATTTTCAATCGTTTATAAAATACATTTTAAAGCACTCAATTGAGCTGAATTTTTATATACATGATTATTTTGGATGACAATACAATAATTTAATTATAATTAATAAAAATTAATTGATTAAAACTAATTATTTAAGGAATTACAAATACAACCACGTTGGCATCATTTTTGGAGACTTAGCGACCCTTTTGGCGACCTGTGTCAAAACTTGAAAAGTTTATTTTCTCACGTTTTAAAGCATTCAGTTGAAGTGAAATTTTAGACACACGATTGTTTTGAATGACAATACGATACTTTAATGATACTTAATAAAAATTAATTACCACTTAATGTTGTGGTTCTGTCACATGTATATACATATTTATATATATTAATTGTAACTATTTAATAAAAAATAGCTAAAATAAAATTTATCTTTGTTGATCTAAGTAGGAATTAAGCTAAAAAATTGTTTTTTTATATTACTTGTTTTCTTCTCAGCTCAACAACAGATATGTACATTGGAATGTGGTCCAACATGTCCTCCAGAGTTTGCTTGGCATCCCGGAAAGATTTTCTTTTCGTTCAATAGTAGATGCATGCAAGAGAAAAGATCGTCCCAAAGGCAATCAAACAGCGCCTACTCCCTTAACATAGTAATGCTTTTTCCCATCCATACCACTCCTTTTCTTTTTTTCTCCAGTACGGTTTACTTTTCTTGCATACAGCGGGAAATAATGGCCATCAGAAGGAAAAGCGAACCAAATGAGAGAGAAAGGAGGAATGTTCCATGAAAAATTCAAACACCGGCGAATGACTGTTGCTACTATTAAGCTTCGATTTCGGCAAAGGACTTATCTCTATATCACAGTATCGTTCTGACATTTTTTCAAATGTATTTCACGATGAAGAATGATATATTGGTATATATAAAGCCCCCGGTCTGACTATTTCTTTTTAATACAAAATGTTAAAAGGGGAATATAAAATGCATGACGTATAGGAAAGTCAAAATTTTGATGCAATATGTCGAGGTTGAAATCTTGAACTCTGTTCAATGAAATAACTTTTGTTATGATTATCTAAAAAAATATAGCCTTTGTTAATAACTTTTACATGTAGAATTTATGTCTGTGGGTGCTCGAATAAAATTTTTTTTTCACTTATAAAATATTCTTTAAGGAAAATAAAATCATCGTCAATTGTATTTAAATGAAATAACATACTAAAAGAATGCTACTTGAAAATTATCAAACCATTTCATAAATTATTATATGATTTATACTTTTATAAGTTCTTATAAAATATATAACAAATATGATAATTACAAGTGGACACTTTTTTCAGTTTTATCAGTAGAGTTTATAAGTTATAATGGTGTTATGCACAGATTTGTGTCCATCTACAGTTCTAAAACAGTTTCTCATTACATTCTGTCGCCATGGTTACAAATCAGGCATATTTTTTCAATCATTTCTTAAGATATATTCTTATGAAAAGTATAAGCTATCACCTGGATTCAGTAATAAATGTATATATTTATGTTTTATTTATATTTAGAATACACTAAATACGTAGGGAAATTTGAATTGAAATTAAAAAAAAATCTGATTGCTTAAAACGTTTTCTGTATTCGAAGTAAAGTAAATTATAGATATTTTACTTATAACCAAATATACAAACCAGGTGTCCCCCAAATCAGAGGTGCGCAAACTAGGGGTCGCCAGAAGTTTTTTGGGGGTAGCCAAATTTTTATGAAATGCATTATGCCTGCATGCTCCATACCATACAGTGTACATATAAAAAAGTGAAACGGTCACACTTCTGTTTAATTTTTAAATTTCCCTGTTCGCCTTTTTTTTTGCCTTCGTAAGTATGTAAAGTGTGAAGACGCAAGTTTTTCTCTCCGGTAGATGTCGCCCTCTTCGCGGTAATTCGTTAGTTTTACTGAAAAGCGCCTATTTGTCCGACGTATTGATGTTATACGTACTGGGAGCTGTCTTTCTCGACATTCAAAAGGCTTTTGACAGGGTCTGGGTCAGTGGCCTCATTTATAAACTCATAATTAACAATTTTCCACCTGCCCTAATCCACCTTATTAATTCCTATCTTGTAAACAGATCCTTTCAAGTACGAGTAAATGATACCCTTTCTAACATCTTCTCTATCAAATATGGGGTACCCCAAGGGTCCCTCCTGGGCCCCCTTTTATTTAATATCTATATCAACGACATCCCTTCTCACCCCCAAACTAGCACTAATATTTACGCCGACGACACTGTCACGCTCGCTACCTACAAAATCACAACACTATTACTTTGGCATTAACAACACCTATATCTACTAAAACTACTTCGATACATGGAAAATTAAAATCAACTAGATAAAACGATAGAGTTCTCTTCACTAAAAAGAAAACAAAACCCAACGCCTCCTACTTCTATTCCACACAACTCCAGTGGTCTCAGAGCAAAAAAATACCTTGGTTTGATCCTCGATAAAAACTCCTTGGAAACAACATTTGACACACAAGCGCGATAAAATTCCGGAGGCTCAAAGAGCACTCTTCCCTTAATTGGCCGGAAATCTGATTTAAATATGTATAATAAGTTACTTCTCTACATTTGCCGTTTTGCGACCAATAATAACCTAGGGTGCGCCTGTGTGGGGCTATGAAACAGATTAAAATTTTAAAAAATTCTCGAGATTGCTCAGAACTCGTTAATCAGAAATATTGTAAAAGCAGATAGATATACTAGAAATTCCTTAATTTATAATGATATTAAAATTCCCCCTTTTAAAGCTTATATACAAAAACTGGCTATCTCATTTTTCAATAGACTTCCTAACATCGATAACGAAAATGTTCAAAAATTAAATAACTACTATCCAGAGCCAGATATAAAAAGACCTAGGAGAATTCTCCTAGACTCATATTACCCTCCCTAACAATTAATTTAGTCACTCATCGTGTGGTGAGTGACCATACTTTTTTCTAATTCCTATATTATTTTCTTGTAATTTCTTAACTTAATTTCAATCCCACACAGGCTAACTTTCTATACCCCTCCCACTTGTTCAGTTCCAATGCTTCAGTGCAGCCAATAAAGTGCCTACTCTCCCAGTGCCATGGACCAATCAGCAGCTTACCACCCATCAACGATCAGGACTTTCCCGCCGAAATCCAGGATGCATCCCTCACTGACTCCCTAGCCACGCCTCCTTGCCACAACCCCACAACAAATCAGGAAACTCGCACTCAGCCAGGCCCATCCACATCAGGCCACATCTACACACTCGATATGGGATGGAGGAACGCTTCGCGTTCCGTTTCTCAGAGACGTCAGCAACGTCTATACGTACTGTGTCGAACGGTGCGCATCGTACGAGATGGAGTGGTAATCAAGGGCTGTGGGAGTCATCTTGTAGACATGCGTACCAAGCCAAGGCCAACCAAACGACCAAAAATTATCGCTGAATGTTTTACTGCGCGTTTCCATGTAAAGTTGTAGCATGTAACAGTTGGCCTGCATTTGTTTTAGTTTCTCCTCGAGTTTTATCATGTGACGTTGTGTAATTATGATTTTTTATATTTTTATCGGGCTTTGCTGCTCTTTGTTATCAGGTATGTGCTATCATTAGAGAAAGATCTCTGTTAATTTTATTGAATTTCCCAAAAAAAAATTATAATTTTTTTTTTATTATTTGTTTTAGTTAAAAATTAACCCTTATATTCAAAAGGATAAAGGGGTAATCTACACCAGGTACATCTTCAGCTAACAAACAAAAATACGATGGGGAAATCTAAAAATTTGAACTAAATGCCCCAAAAATAAGAAAACCCAATGGGAATTTTTGTTTATTTGTTTGTTGATGATGAAAAACCCCTGATATGTGTCTTTTGAAACGAAAATTGAAATGAGAGCATGAAACCAGCTAAATTAAAAGGCATTTAAACTAAAATAAAAAATTTCAAAAAAAATACTGTTTTTTTTCAAAGACGATTTGAAAATCTGAAAATTCAAGGTGCAAATCTAAAGAAATTTACAAAAAAACTCAAAAGATTACGAGCTTCTAAAGTTTTTTATCTAAGGGGAAAAACGATAAAACCCCATACAATTGAGAACCCCTATCCTTCCTGCAGCCTAAAAATGACAAATTAGCTGGCGATAATATGAAATGAACAAAAAAACAATACCATTATCAAGAGATACCATGTTCGGCAGTTTTCCCAAAATGTCATAAATCCCGAGTGAGAAGTCAAAAAACGATAAAAAAATCCATCTGTATATGCTTTACAACTGGACAAGACTACCATATTACTAAAATGTCCAACAAATTATTTAGTTAGATTTATTTTTTTAAAGAAGATATAACGAAACGTTTTTTTGTTAAAAAAATTTGGAAGGAAAAAAAATGGGGAAAAATATTCGAATAAATGAATATTTTGGGGTAAAGTCCCTTTACCAGCAAACTGTGTTGCGGTTTGTATGATGGTGCTGCAGCATTCAGGTTCGAACAAATGGCTCAGAGGCTTAATCCCGAAAGTGGCGCCCATATGGTATTTAATCACTGTATGATTCATCGGCAATTCTTTTTGCAAAAAATGGATGAAGAGTTGCAAAAATTACAAGACGCTGTTGTTCAAATTTAATCATTAAAAAGCAACAGTCTTAAAACCCTCTCTTTCAATACTTTGAATGAATTGGCCCACGTATGAGAGATTTCTGTTACACACCGAAGTCGATTTCCCTGGGGAAAAAAACTACACATATTTGATTTTAGAAATGAAGGGACATGTTTTTTAAACGAAAAGAAACATAGATTGGCAGTTTTTTAATCAATGAAGTTTGGCTAGAAAACTGAGCTATTTAGTTGATATTTTTCGAAAACTTAAGACTTAAATTTGAGCCTTGCAGGGTGAAATTCAACATCATAACTTCAGACAGTAAAAAAAGCTTTTTAAAAAAAAGCTTGTCCAGGCAAACTGAAATTTAATAAAAAAAAAAAACCGACATGTTCCCTTGCTTTAACGATTTTTATCAAGGAAAAAAATATGAATATTTCATTTAAAAAAATCATTTCCAATCAAAAATTTAAAATAAAAAAAATTTTGAGAAGATTGAGGTTTTTCCGAAAAGGGTCTTGGTTTTGTGATCCATTTTCCTGACATATGCATTCAACTTTCAAAAAGTGAGAAAAAAATGATAGATTTGATTAGTGTTATACTCTTCGAAATCAAATTTTAAAACCGCCTTGCCAAAAAATATTGATATCCGCGAAAAGCAATATCCGTTCTATGCAAGAATGCCATCAGATTACTAATACAATTTGCATCAACGTATTTATGTGAAACTGGATTTAGCAAATTAATTTCAATAACAACTAAATACCGCTCTCGTTTGAACCCTGAAGATGATATGCGAATTGCAATTAGCAGCATACATCCGAACATCGATGAGATAATCAGAAACTTGCAGCCACATGCATCGCATTAAAAGGCAATTTACTGATTTTTATGTTATACAAAAAAATATTTTCTTTAAATTATAAATAATATTAATATGTGTGTCAGAAAATGGTGATTTTTTTATTCGATAAAACGAAAGAAATGCGCCTATTTAAATCGTATTTGTGAACATTTATATCTAGGGGTCGCAAAAATTTTCTCTCAACAAAAGGGGTCGCAGTCGAAAAAAGTTTGCGCACCATTGCCCCAAATGACCAATGATTTGAAAAATTATTTAAAAAACCGGAAGGTGATAGAAATGAACGGTTTGCTGCATTCTTCTTTGGTAACCAGAGAATTTAATCTTTAATCTCATCTAATCTTTAAATTAGTTAAACAGTTCGCCTAAAAATGGCTTTTATAACTGGTAAATATATAAGCATGTTTTGTGTTCGTATTGTCCAATACGTCAATATTCTGGCGTGTGCTTCGAAAATGATTTACTCACTGGAACAGCAAGACAAAATTTCATCAGCTAGACCAAAGGTTCTCAAACTTTTTTGTCTCATAGACCCCTTGCCATGTTTTTCGGTATGGGGTAGACCCCTGCTTAATTAATATTGAATTTTTGCAAATTTATCAACTTAAATGTCTTTTTGACAGCTCTTACTACTGCTACTGCTTTAAAAGAATTAAATTTATAACTAATGAAGTATAGAGTTAAAAGTTTAAAAGGCATATATATGTTAATTAATTAAATTAAAAGTTAATTAACATATAAAATAACTGTTAAGTAAAAAAACCAAACACCACAGAATTGATTTTAATGGGACGGAAGAATCTGGCGCTACAATAACAAGTTTTCAGCATTTAGTATCAATCTTGTCAGGTTTAACCTTAAATCTCCTGTGTTAGTAGTGTCCGGTTTCTTTTTTGTTTTTGTTTTGGAGATTAGCAACTGCGCTGAAACTCTTTCTCACTAGGAAAAGTAAGTAAAAATATATATTTCCTCACGATATTTCATAATTCGGGACAAATAACAGGTTTGCCTTTTTAAAGCCAAAATTGCTGGCATCCGTTTCTAAACTTTAAAATCTTCATTGGTGCATATTACGATCAGTTCCTGTTGTCATGTGACATTTCTTTTTGAATGTGACCATATAAATTCATTGCCTACTCTGGTATTACCATAGTCAAAGCATTCTCAAACCTGGTTTCAAAATCTGAATAAAAGGCAATTAAATGTTGAACGTAGGTTAAAACGTGCTGACAATTGGGTTAATTTGAGAAAATTCCAGCATTATACTTCATTAGTTTAACACTCTGGAAAGAAACACTGAAATAGTTCCTGTTTTAAAAAAATTCATGCTGTCACCTTGTTTACGGCAAATTAACCTCATTAAATTTAGTAAATAAATCTGTTAAATAAGTAAAATTTGGTTTCCACTTGATTAAATTTTCTTTTAAAATTAAAGTCACGATCTAGTTTAATGAGTGCCAATATCACATAGACCCCACTTACACCTCATTGATCCCCAAATTATTTTTTGTTGACGTTGACCCCTTGCAGGTTGTCATAGACCCCTGGGGGTCTATATAGACTACTTTAGGAATCACTGAGCCATATCAATGTTTCCCACACTTTTTTAACCCATGGATCCCTTTTGATAGTCAAAACTTTCCTTAGGACCCCCAAGTGAAAAAGCTGCATAAATGTATAGTATAAAAGTTACAAATTTAAAAAACAACAACAATTTGTTGAAGAACTATTTATTGAAATTATAACCTTTATTTAAAATAAAATATTAAAAAAAATAATGACATGGATAAACTTGATGAGATGTTATGATTGTATTTATGTCCGTCTCTTTTTCATTTCCTACTATTAGCTCACACTCTCTGTATATTTATTTATCTTAAGTTGCTGCTCGAACTGACTATGACTAGATTAATTAAAGACCATCTTAACTTTGTTCACATTAACTTATATAAATCAAAAAAGGCTATTCAGCAACTTATTCTGAATTTTGAAAATGATAATGTTGATGTTGATCTTATTCAAAAGCCACACTATTTTAAAGGAAAGCTTCCTCGATTTCCCAACACTTACAAAATTCTTTATGATACAACATCAGAGGTTATAAAGGCGGCTATTATTGTTAGAAACATGGCTATTACAGTTTTTTCCGATCCTAGGAATCTTGATTACAATTCTGCAATGACTAACATCTCCTTTGGAGGTAACGATTTTACTGTTTTCTCATATTATTTCAAACTTTCTGTTAATATTGATTTGTATCTAAGAAAAATTAAGCAGTAATTTTCAAATAGAGTTTTAAAGAGACTTATATGGTGTATGGATGCAAATAGTATGTCTGAAGTTTGGTTTAGTCCTGTGACTGACTCTAGAGGCAAGCTATGCGAATTCTTCATACGTGGCAATTTTTGTAAATGAGGTTATGGGCCTACGTTTGGCGCAGACCGGGGTACGAGCTATATTGATACCCCACAACTGTTGGGCACAATGTGCTTGGATTATGAAGGTGGTTTTCCGAGCATGATTCCCTCTCTCTGATCGTAGAATGATTTTTTTTTGAGATGAAAATTCCCCAAATCAGACAGGGTTTGTGATTGTTCTGTAAAACAAATATCTTCAATACAAAAAAGAGCTAATTGAAAATGTTTTTATTCTCAATGCTCCAAAGCCGAAATGCCATATTAGGTTCTTTAAATAACTGTATACAGCCGATAGTCTCGAATTATGTGTTCAAGATTCAAGATTTAATTACTTTTTAAAAAATAAACCCCTTTAAAAAAAGGGTGGTTATCATAAAGTCCCCTAGTGGTCTGTTGAATTATTTTGCATGCGTAAACTGAATGCAGCAAAAAGGGCGATATCAAAGAAAAAAATTCCGTTCTGAGGGGGGTCTATAAAAAAAATTTACTTTCAAATTAGGATAAAATAGAAGTTCAAACTTCACGAAAGCAAAATGAACTCTTAGAAATCTTTTCTTTCTGATACTACTGTTTAGAATGTTTGGAAGAAAATTTATACTTATGGAGTGAAAACCAATTTTACCAAAATGTTTGAAATCTAAGGGATCGAAGTTTCCTCTAGCAATTTTACTTCTTCGTTTGAAGATACTATAGATGCCGTCTTGAGGAAATCTTTCCCTTGTGATCCGAATACTCATGATAATTCTCAACATAGGGTTTTTACGTTCCGAAGCTGAATTGGTATATGAAAGCGATGATGATGTGATGATGTCCCTTTTTCAAGAACAGAAATTGACTGTGTTATAAATAATTTAAGTTTAAATAAATCACCTGGCTCTGACAGAATTAATAATGAACTGTTTAAAGGTTTCCAAATTGTTCTCCTTCTGTCCTCTTGGCTCTTTTTTAACACCTGCTTGAATTTGGGTGTTTCCCAAAATTTGGAAGGGGAAAAAAAATTGTACTTCTTCCAAAAAATCTGTTTTCTTAAGAACGAAATAGAAAATTTCGTTGCATAAAAACCCCCTTTTTTGGGGAAAAGGGTTTTGGGAAAAACTCTGCACTACTGGACTTAACCACTTTTTAAGAAGTTAGGTTTTTAAGTATGCCCAGTACGGTTTTTCGCCTCAAAAGTCAACAGAGGATGCCTTGGTTGTGATATCTTTAAAAGGGGAAAAAAAAACCCAAAAAATCTGTGATTTTTAATCCCCTTGGACTTTAAAAGGGGATTTTCTATAATGCCTAGTGGCCGGCATCTTGCACGAGCTCAAATGTTTTTTACAAAACATCTTTTGCCTTATTAGGGTTTTTACAATGTCATTAGCTGATCTTACATTGGGTAACGCCCCAAAGAATCGTGTTTTGGAAAAAAGGTTCCCCACAAGGGGTCAGTGTGGGATTTTTTTCGTGGAATTTAATTATAAACGTTTCTGCAATATCTCAAAATTCCAGAATTGTCATAAAATAGCTTTCGCAGATGATGTACTTCTTATTGTTCAATTTAAGCACTTTCAGGATTACTGCACTTTGTCACAAAACATTCTTAACAATATTTTTCATTGGTCAGAGCTAAGTTGAAGTTTAATCCACTTAAAACATAAGTAATGAAGATTTATAAAAAAGTCGACAGTAGATCAAAGAATAAATTTTAAAAGGGGTTTGGGAGGTGTAAAAATTGAAAAGTGCACGTTAAGTTTTTTTGGGTATAATTGTTGATAAAAATCGTGGAAGGAGCATATCTCTTATGTTTCTAGTAAAAGTGAAAAAAATTTTTTTGGGCTGTTAAAATTTCAAACAATATTTTTTGGGTGAAAAATGATGTTCTTCAGTTGATTTATAAGCAAGGAAAGTACCTCTCATATCCTTTATATGAGGGTTGGGGACATTCTTTAAGTAAGAAAATTGTAGATTTATTAGAAGAACCAACCGGTTTTTTATTCATGTCATTAAGGGGGTACAAAAAAATTTGTTATGAAGAGTGTTTGTTCTTTCTGGCATACCACCTATCGACTTATTTATTCTGAATAACTTGATGTTCGGAAAATAGAGTACCAGCCTTGGCACGCTGGATGGGACGATTCAGTTTTTTTATTTCCATCCTTCATTGAAACCCACATCATTTTGAAATTTTACAAAAGAAGTCTTTCAAGAATATAAAACTGTTTTTTTCACAGATGGGATTAAATTGAAAAAGGGGTTGGTCTTTTGCGTTATTTACGGGCAGGCGTTAAAAATGTTTCTTTCAGCATCAATTAAGAAGAAAGCTCTGTTCTTCAAGTCGAACATCTGCATTAATCTTGCCGTAAAATTGATTGGGGCCCCTCCCCCCAGGGTTTGGGAAAGCTCCCTTTCTTATCTGCACTGGGCCCCCTCTTTTCACTCCATTGTTTTTCTGCGTTAATTCTCAGAAAAATTTGTAATAGAGGGTTTAATCTATTCTGTACTACCGACTGTGTCATCCGCTTTTTTTTGTTCGGGGCCTAGCGGAAAACTCGGGAATGAAAAGCGGATCGTTAGCCAAAGGGCAACTCCCAAGATAGAACCTTTTTATGTCTTTTCATTTTCCTACGGGAAACATTTGCGGAAAAAACTGTTTCTTTCTTGAACACAAATTCTTGGCCTCACCCCAAAATGTTGTGGACTAAAAAAGGGTTTTTTTACCATTTATCAACGGCTTAAATGTAAGAAATTTGTTACTGATTTCAAGTTACTCTAGATTCTAACAGGACATGGAAATTTTAAGAGCTATTTATCTAGATTTAATTTAATTGGTAGGGATATTTGTTCCTGTGGTCAGGATGCAGGAACTGTGGAACATGTATTGTTGTATTGTAAACTACATTTATGTAAAAGAGAAAACTTTAAAAAGAAGTTGTAACATTTTGGAATTTCCTGGCCACCTGTTTTGTTTTTGTTGGTCAATTGTACTGAAAACCTAAATGTCTTAAGAAAATTTGTTTACTGCAAAGATTTTTAAAGTTTGATATTGGTACCTCCCCTTATTTATATATTTGTGTATTTCCACTCTTCCTTTTTATTTTATGTTTAAATGTTTTTCTTTTTTTCCTCCAAATTTGTTTTATATGATATAAATGTGTTACCACTTACGTCTGTAAGCCTCATGTTATGCAATGTGGAGCATGAGGAGTTTTGCAAATAAATTAATTAAAAAAATAGCTCTCGTTTTGCTTTATAGAGTGATGCGTTAATGCAACTCACTCCACATTGTAAAAAATTCACTGAATATCTAAATTTTCCTATCCTTGAGAGAAAAACATTTTTGAAGTGATAACTTCTATAGACGCGTTTTGCTGGAGAGTGAACTTGAATGAATGTCACGCTAGGGTTTGTTGCGCTCATTCGGCGTTTTTCGTCTTTAGTCGGAAATATTGTTCGTTCAGGGTCGTCCGTGACATATACACCCCTAAAAAGAAACGGAGGGACGTTGCCCCCCCCGCCACTTCGAAACGACATGAAAAGCGGTAGTTTGTCCCCCCACTAATACGCCGTAAATGTTAAGTTCCTAGATTCGTTCTAAGTGGGGCTCCCCCCACCTCTTTCTACGAACATGAATGCGGGATTCTTTCTAGTTCAAGTTGAAGCATGAAAAAATGAAACATGTAATATTTTTAATCAGATAATATAAAAAAAATAGTTTTTAAGTCAATTCCTGCTTAGATCAACAACGAAAAATTTTACATTTTAGCTACTTTTTATAAAATAGTTACAATTAATATAAATATGTATATAAATAGGACAGAATCACAACATTAATAGGTAATTAGTTTTTTTTAATTATCATTAAAGTATCGTATTGTCCTTTTAATTTCAGTCCAACTGAATGCTTTAACACGTGGGGAAAAAAACCTTTTCAAGTTTTGACACAAGTCGCCAAAATGGTCGGTAAGTCGCCAACATGGTTGTATTTGTAATTTTTTAAATAATCAGTTTCAATCAATTAATTTTTATTAAGTATAATTAAATTATTGTATAATTAAATTATCCTGTATATAAAATTTCAGCTCAATTGAGAGCGCTTTAAAATGTATTTTATTAACGATTGAAAATTCCACCAAGATAAATAAATATAAATGTACAAATATATAAATATATATATATATATATATATATAGACAGTGCGAGCTAAGAGTGTAGAAATTGAAAAACAGGCTTAGAGAGAGAGAGAATGAGAGAGAGAGTAGAGAGAGAGAAATCGTACATTATAAAATTAAACAAAATGTAGAAAAAGGACAAATTTTTATAGAACTAAGTAAATAGTAAAATTATCATTAGCAATATTGCTGTGAATTTAAGAATAAAAATCTAATTTTGTAAGTGAATCAGAATAGCAATGAACAAGTAGTTGTATTAATCACATTACTTAAAAATACTTTGAGTCTAGAAAAAAAAATTAAAACAATTAAAAATTTAAAATAACAAAATTAAGTATACAGGTATTAAGAAAAGGTTACTATAACTAAGAAGACTTACCTTGCAGCTGCAACGGATATATTTGAACAAAACTGCCATACAATGACAAAAGAACTGGTATAAACTAGACATTATGTGATATATATATATATAAAAATCATTTGATTAAAACCCTTTTTAAGGATTTTTACCAAGATTCCTCTAATCCCAGATAGCTACCTGTCTTACTATCCCTTTGCTTAAATTAATTCATGTATAGAAATGAATATTGTTAAATTATAACCAAAATTCACAAAGCCGAATCGGGTCTTCTGAACAAATTACCTATGATTTTAAATGGAAATTTTAAAATAGATTTTTCAGAAGACAAATCAAAACCTTTAGTTGATTTTTCAAAATCAAAATTCAATTTAATTATGTCAAATGATCCAAATGAAGCACGAGGAAGTACGGAACAACGCTTGACGGATTTTGTTTTATAGATATTTAAATAAAATTTTGAATCTTAAGTATTTATAACCTATTTCAGCTACCATAAACCTATTGTTTCCCTCTTAGAATACAATTAATTCCCAGATATGATTATATATTTCATACAAAAATATTACTGTATGAGTACAGACATATGAATAAATAATATTATAGAACAATACTAATATCCCCTTGTTTTTTATTCTCACCGAACTAATCCCTGAAATAACATTACAAAATTTGAAGTTATCACTTCTATCGTGTGGTCATAAGCACACAAACATTTTTTTATTTATAATGGGTTGCGGATTGGTGTTTTATCATTGCAGACCTAGTACATTTCCCGGAAGCTGGTATCTGTTTTTAGTGCGGCATCATATAGACGGATACCAATCGTCGCAGGTAATTTTGACGCACAGTTTCCACCCTAAAGTGAGGCACCTGAGCTCTGACGATGCAAACATGTACTAGGATTTAATTTTGCCTATAGTATCCAAGTCAAACAGACACTCTAGGGATCTTGCACATGCCGTATAATCATACGACATAGCCACTGTCGATTTTCTGCATCATGAAAATCCACCGACTTAAGCCGGGGTCGAACCCCCAAAGTTGGGTGCAGAAGGCCTGCAACAAATCAACCACGCCAAACAGCCGGCTGAGAGAAAAACATATGTATTTATATTACAATAAACAGCTTTATCCATTATATAAATGAAAGAACACATATACTTAATTTTTTTATTTGTATTCAGCGTTATATTAAGTTTCCCACTATTGCTCCAGGTACATTGAATTGGATTCAAAGAACTTTTCATGTTTCAGATGTTCTTTCATTTTCTATCTGGGACAGTAGTATGTGTTCCAGAGTCTACTATGATGCATAGATGAGAAAATATTGTCTCCTATGTTTTTTGTAATATTTCATCAGAAATTCCGTTTTTTTTTCTAAAACTGTTAAGAAAGCTGTAATTTTCTTTTTTCAAATTTCTTATCAATAATTTTTTGCATGTTATTTGCTTGAGTGTGAGGTTTGAGTACTGCAGCATACAGTTGAGAAGTGGTTGCACGCCTCACTCATTGTTAAATGTTGTCTACATTTCCTTTTTATTATTTGCTTTTTTTCGTGTACGTATAACAAAGTGAAGAGTTTGCCGGATGATCACCCTTGGAATTACTGCATCTCGCATTAACAGAGCACGCCCCTGCACGAGTTGTTCCACAGTTACTACTTATTGTTGTATTTTGACAAAACTGAACTGAATACAAAAAACTGAAATCGTGCATTGTCTAGGTTTATTAATAAATTGTTGAACTTTATGGTTGATAAATCAAAGCTTAACATATTCTGGTAAAGCTGTTCTAGGTATAGTTATTTACACGAGGGATATTTCTGGATATGAACCATATTTTTTATAAAGCGGCGAATTTCACCAATTTCAAAGTTGTTACTTTTAAGTAATTCTGAAGTTAAATGTTCCAGAACCCCAAATTGGTAAAGAGTTCATAGAATATGGGAAACGGGATGTAATGCCCTCCAATATGGTACTCGTATTAACCGAAATTTTTAATAACTGATCCAAGGACAAAATTTGTATTGCATAAACTGGATTTGAAGTAGAAAATCGTACGTTTCCTGTTTTTAGTAAATGAAATTGGAAATCTGTTCATATATTTGAATTTTGCTTTTAATTTCCTAATTTCCGACTATAGTAGTTACTTATTTTCTAAATATATATTTACCTTAGTTATTTTTTTTTAAGTTGCTCGTAATACGAGCTTTTTCGGCGTAGGAGTACGGAAATATTTTTTATCACCAATGCCCATAATATTTTTCTCATTAGTCTTATTATATCCCTTTCTACATTTCATGTTTTAAACTTTGAATAGCTCAGAGCTTGAGTCTGTTTGCTTAAGTCACAGAGAAAAAATAAGATATGTTTACTAAATACTTGTAAGGATATAAATGAAAAAAAAATTTTCTCTTTCTGAGTAGGTTTAAAAAAAATAAAAAATAAAAAAAAACATTGTCAAAATATAATTTAAAATATAAAAAGGCATTCAACACAGCTAAAGAAAATATAAGCCGAACTCAATTGTTATGAATCCTCATTATTTTAGTTTTCCCAGTTAGGAGCACCATCTGTTGACGAGCTTTGTAACTAATTTGAAAAACAAGATGGAAAATAAATTCTCTTGTTCCAAAGCAGAATACCGCAAACCGTACATTTCTATCACCTTCCGTTTGTTTTAAATTGACTTTTTAAAACGTCGGTCATTTGTGGGACACCTATGATATATAAAAAGAAAGTTTTTTTCCCCTTACTAAATAATTTATAATTTCGAAGTTGCGTTCTCTTCGAGGATTTATTTTTAATCCATTTCTTTAGTTATCTAAGAAGGATTCAGCATGTTCAATATATATATATTATGGTGTTTACCTGATAGCTTTCTAATAAAAATATTCATTATCATGATATTAGTTTCTCTAAAGCTGTAATTATCAACGATATTTCACAGAAGGGAAGTAATTATTTTTGTATGCGAAATTTAGAAAGCAAAAAAAAGTATCATTAACTATTCCAGTTTTAATGAGTTTTTGGATCACCCTTTCTTTAGAGAATAGTCAAACGTATAATGTAGGGATTACTTTTAATAGAAAATTTTGTAGTAAAGGTTATAAAATGGCCATTTATTTTTAGAATTTCTTATATATATCCTACAAAATGCACATATTTTTCAGGGCATCATATTCTACAGTTTAAGAAATTCCCTTAAAATATTATTGAGTCATGGATGAAGTTTTATTCGCTTTTGAAAACATGCTCATCTTTTAACCAAATAAAATTAAATATGATTTAAAATCAAATTAATTTGTCTATATAACTATCCGATCTATACTTATCAAATTTATTTATCTAATCGATCAATTTCTATGTATATATCGATATCTATCTATTACTGTCAAATCTGTTATAAAATTTTTAAAAAAATGCCTCCTATTACTTGGATTGATTTGGCAATTAACCAAACACTTTTTAAAATAAATATTTACATTATTAATTTAGCATATATATAAAGTATGTTTTTTATTTTTCGAACACACCATAAAACAAGAGGATTAAAAAGTAAGCAAGTTGTCATAAATATTAAAATTACTTCTTTTCCAAATTACGCCCCCGAAATACATTTTGAATTATTTTATCCTCTTGCAAATTATATTTTATTCTAAAAAAACCCTACCTAATTATGCAAATTACAAGTCTAGTTTTTTGTTTTTCGTGTTTTTCACAATAGATGCCGTTCTGTGGGAAAGGCTATCCACTAGTTCTCAAATATTGCAGCAGGAACTTCACACCGCTATTGTAGGAAAACACTGGTCGACTCTTTTACCAATTTGAGGCCCTAAGGTCTAGTTGGCAATCGACGTTCTAATTCTTCCCATAGATATTCTGTCGGAATAAAGTCTAGGTTTTGATAATTTCAGCCAAATTTCTGAATATCTATCAGTAAATGACGTCTACACAAGTCGTGCAGTATGGACAGTAGCTCGACCCTGTTGAAGCAGAAATGTATCGTCTCTAAACTATCATAACATGTAAAAAGTATGAAATTTTCCAAACTGATAAGATAAGCTTCCTTTTGAAAGTTCCTTGCACATGAACCAAAGAACCATGTCTAAACTATAAACATCACTCCCAAACCATCAAGTTTCTATCTCTGAATTTCATATGTGGCACAATGCTGTTAATTGAAAAGAATTAACCAGGCAATCTTCGTAGCCAGACTTTACTATCATATTGCTAGGTAGTATACTTTGATTCTTCAAGTTAAGTCTTTGCTCGAGGACCCAATTGGGTCAACTTTTGCACCACCGTAAGTGATGCTTGGAATTGTTGCGGTTTGTTTTATAAGCATAAAAAACAGTATTGAAAGTTCTTGATGAATCAATGTGCTAATGTTGCAATTAGAGGCTTCTGGGAATTCCTGATAAAATATTTCAGTCAATTTCATGCAATTGGTTTTCACAACGTTCTTTAGTACTCTATGATTCTTAAGTGCTTTACAGCATTGTCTATCAGATTGTGGTTACTCAGTTATAGGCCCTTGATTATGTATGGTAGAATGATATACTCTTAAAATATCAGGTAATAACGAACAAGCTCTGTGATAAGCACACACACACAATCCCTTCGTTACTTTAAAAATAATTCATTTCTCGTTTTTGCCCACTTTACTCTTCTGGCGATGAAATCACAATTGCAAACTTTCCCAATTTGATTTATAATTATGTGGGAGCTGGTATTCCGTCGTCAGTGGCTGAATCTACGATTTCGAAGGGCTGAAGTGTGTCCGGATATTTTTGTATATATATGAATATTTACATTGTCTACCTATCTATATACAGATAGACAGAAAGAGAGACCGAACAGCCATTACATTATCATCACACCTCACTTAAAAAAATGGGCTCACCCGAAGACCAACTACAGAATAAGTGCGCTCAAAATACCCTTACTCATTTACTGCTATCTACCACGTCAGGAAAGCATTACCGACCCAACATTCCTATGTGATTTCGAGAATTTTCTAGGAGTACTCTTCCTCCCCTTGAAGTTTATAACATCTTAGCTGGGTCACCCTTAGTTAATGACTTAACAAAATAAGAAATAATAATGAATTATTGTTATAACGCAAGTGTATGAAATATGAATTATTTTCAGATTATATTTGAAATTATTCGTCATGTCTTGGTATCTGTTTTACTTGTTATGCAACATTAATTAATATGATGAATTAAACAATCTCACTTCTGATAATATACACACTCCATAAAGTGGATAGATTTAGATTCAAATGTAGCGTGGATAAATTAAAGAAGACAATTTCAAATGCTTTATTAATTTGTATTTAGAACGAACAAATATAATAAATATATAACAGTTTAACAACCTCATAACTTATTCTTAATGTAAAGAATAAAGGAACTGGATATATATTTTTAAGTAGATCAGAGTTCGGGGATTTCATGAAATCAGTCGCAAAAAGCAAGACAGTTCTCCTGGAGCGATGGAAATTTATTGTTGAAAAACAATCCTTAAAATTCAGGATACAGTAGCAATATTCACAGAATAAATCTCAAAAGGCCTTCCCACCTTCTACGGCGTTCAGACACAATTATCAGTGTCAAAAGTTAAAAGCAATTATGTTAAAGATTATTCACAAGCAAAATCGCTCTCCCTACACAACAGCCACAGTAATAACTAATCGCTGGTCGACTCTTCAACGGTCAAAATAAGACTAACTCAGTTTTGTGAGCGACTCCCTATTTATATGCCCCAAGGATCTTTCGAGAGAGACCGTCTTACATCATATATCGTGATATTAGATTTCTGCACTAATTTTCAAAAGAATCCATAGGGTTACGAACTCGTTAAAAATGGTTGCCAACATGGTCGCCAAAAATGATGCCAGCTGGACTCTATTCCCAAGATTTTGCCAAGTTTCCATTGAATTGTTATTATAATGTAAGGAATGGGGGGCGTTGTTTTGCGAATATTACAATTTTAAAATAAATACAACATAGAGTAATATAAACGTATTACACACACATCCAGATATAAACTATTTACACCATTTTAAAGATTCAATACTTAAAATTCCTTACAATATCTCTCGAATAAATAAGAAGTTTTGCTGTATATTATACAGTTAATTTATTACTCTCTCAAAGAAGGATTTTCTAATAATTTCAAAGTACGTAATTGTCAAAAATGTCATCGTAATTAGTAAGATATGTTTCTATGAAGAATATTTTTTTTCTAATACTTCACGACTATTAAAAATGAATAGAAATCAATGAGTTTAAAGAGCTCGACTAGTATTATGAATTATGTATTATTAAGCATTTCTTGAATAAAGAAAGGGGAATGTTATCTTGTGTATACCCAAGTCAAAACGAAATTTCTTTAAAAATATTTTTTTTATTAGAATTGATGATCTACATTTGAGTTTCTTTTTTCCTTTTAGAAATTCCACTTTCATCTATATAAAATTTTAAATACATTGAAATTAAGCTTTTAGTACATTTGATTTATGTATCAGAATATACGAACTATTCAATTTTTAGCTTTGGAATGTTTTTGCTTGAATGTGAAATTTATGATTTTACAATTTAAATCAAAAAATTACAATGATGGATGATTTCTTCCTGACTAATCTGCTTAGCATATCAAAAGTTTCTGTGATATCAACCAATTCTGCGATTTTAAAGTGTTCCTCTAAAAAAAAATGATAAACAGCCGAGGGGAAGCTATTTTTCAGACTATAAAAGCATAAGAAATTGTCCTTATTCTACTTTTTCACTCGACTTAAGCTATTTTCATATCAGTAAATAAACTCTAGTCTTAGAATAAGAATTTTAAGTTTACATTGAAACTTCACTTTACATTTCCGCATAATACAATTCAAGCAAAATTTTCATCTTTCAACGTATTGGCTCAAAATGCAGTAACTTTTTTTTTAGACCTCCTCAAAAACCGCAATTCTCTATTTATTTACTTTCACTTCCTACATTCGTATACATGAGATCGTGAAAAATTCAATCTCTGATTTAGGGTTTTCCCTTTGGAGGAGAAATTGGATGCTCCACTTTGGTTTCTTGCCAACTTTATTCATGATTCAAGAAGATTCCTTTTCAATAATGCTATCAAAAACATCTCCTACGAAACCCGCATTGTAGCAAAGGCCTATTAGTTTACCACTGGAAAGGATTATGTTCGCTATTTCCAGCGTGTTAAAGTTGTGGGAAGAAATATTTTCGAATATTTTGAAATATTCCAGAGCCCGAAACTTATTTCTTATTTATAAAAACTGTCAAATAACGTCTGGAATCTTTGGGAATAAAGCAGATTATCTGATTTATAACAGTGGGGGGTTTATTTCGAGAAAGATTCTTTTCGAAGCCAAATTATAGCGCGATAATATTTGCTTTTAAATAAAAATACTTGCCATTTCATAAAAACGTGTGGAGTGTATGCATACATTAATAATTTTTTTGTTGAAACATTAGCAAGTGCTTTATTTCTGGGAAAAAAGTTAAAGCAGTGCTTCTCAAACTTTCAATATTCGCAACCCAGTATTCAATCATATTTTTCACCGTGCCCCCTTCCATACAATGATAATGTATTGAATTCTTTAATACTACTCTTTGAGCATATAAACGTCTCGTACAGCCAAAGCATTCAATTTCTGGACGTATATATACGTCCTTCCAAAGTATGTACTTTTCTGTACAATGCTATCCATAAAATTATTTAGAAGGCTTGTGAATGCAATTAAAGTACTTTGATAGTGTTTACGAAGGATTTACTTATTTCAGAGAGGATTTGCTTCCTCTTCCCCAAAAAAGATCACATTCGCACGTCTACGTGAAAAATAGTGGCATTGGTGAGCGAATATAACGTAACTTTTAATAGGCATTTAAGGGATTATTTGTAAACCGTACAAATTTAATAAGATAAGTATTAATACAAGTCTATGGGGCCAATGGTAATTATCCAACTTGTTCTTAACTTAGTATTGTTAAACTAATTATAAAATACATTGAACAAGTGTATAAGTGTATTATATGTAAATGTTTTATCATTTTTTATTACGTCAGAATGTATTTTGTGTGTTTACTTTCAATAAATTAATAATTTCTTAAAATAATCTTTTGTTTTCGACTTTTCAATATGCTCGCGCCCCCTCGTAGAGTTATCACGCCCCTCTAGGGGGGCGCGCCCCACAGTTTAAGAAACGCTGAGTTAAAGGAAGACAGGGTGAAAAATTATTTTGTTTCTGTAAAAAATATAGTATTATTTTTGTCTCTTGAAATTTCATTAAAAATCTGTAAATAACAGTATATTTTTATCAGTATAGCAATATGTGTGAAAGAATTTGCATTAAAACATGTGAATTTCTATTATAGTATGAAATCTATAACAAATTGTATTAATGAAAGCTATTGTTTTTCAAATTAATGCCCATCTTAGACATAAAAATCGATTTATTGTAGAAAATAATCGATTGTTTAAAAATTGCTCATTCAATTGGTTCCTTGAATATGATAGTCATATTTTATCTTCCTGATAATGTTGCGAAATATTTTCATTTTTCTAAGTAAACGAAAGGTTCGATTTAAAAGTCAAATGATTTCTGATTTTAGAAACTTAGTGATATAATAATGTACGAACAAATTTTTCTTTTATAGCTTTCTTTGATGTACTTGTAAACAACCTTTTTTACGGTTGGAAAATTGATTTTGTACAGTAATGTATTGAAATTTTTTTTTGAGTAGCACATATAGTAGTGTTAAATTTCACAAAGATAAATTCTTAGTTTTTCTTTGTATTACATAGATTTACATCAAACATAAATAGCGTGCGTTTCTACCCTAGTTCGAAAGCATTTCAAAAATTGATTCACATTCAATTTTCTATTATCTAGAATAAACATCTTATGTATCTATTCAGATTAAAGATCTTACAAAGCTGAATTTTTATTTGGTTTTATAACATTCTAATAAACTATTTTAAAATTAAAAAATATATGCTTTAACATTTTGTTAAAATCAGAAAAGTAGAGATTATAAGAACTATTTTGAAATTTTATGATAATTACTGGGAAAAATAAGATTGGAAAGAAACCAATCTCTACACAGAACCTCTCAAAATTGTAAAATGAATGTTGGATTAGTTTATTTTTAGGTATAGAAAAAAACTTTTTGATTTAAATTATTTTGAAAAATGTGCTTATGTGTACAAAATGAGAATAAATAAATGGTGCTCTAGTACTCACAATTGTATATTTGAATATTGTTATAAAATAAGATGGATTATAAAATTTTTAAGCACACCTTCAAATGGAATTCAATTCCATCTACTCAATCTACTGGGTATACGAGGTGTCCCAAAAGGTCGTTTACAAACGTCACGTGTTGGTCAGTGAAAACATGACGAACAAAGTTCACACAGGAATTTGTAAAGTTGTTATCACCAGATGGCGATATTCTCAGATATATCGGAGAGCAGGAAGCAAATCTTTTCAGGTGAGAGCCTTGGCAGGAGAAGCACACGTCGGTTCAGTAACAAGAAAGAGGTTGATATGTATTATGTTTATGGCACTGTGGATGGAAAAAGCCACAAGACAGATGTAACGAGGCGTTTCCCAAACAGACGTCTGCCAAGTAATCCATTGATCATTTCTAGAGTTTTTCTAGTAAGTAGCCATATTATTTAACAGCGTACAACACGCAATCCAACCTTAGAAGAAGTCGGGTAAACGGATAGTGAGAAGAACCCAGAAATAAGTATCAGAACAATTAAACGCAACTTTAATGTACCATTTTCCTTCTTTAAGTGTATATTGTAAGGGGACACGTTACACCTCAACCATATCCAAAGATAGTGCAGACATAGGGGAAAAATACGATTATCTCCAATGAGTTGTATTCGTTCATTGGTATTTGCATGAACGTATAGTACAGCCAGAATTTCAATTGTAGATTGTATTTACTGCTGAAATGACTTTCTAGGAGATTATGTCCTGAGCTTGCAGTGCTTGCATGTGCTCCTTTCAATCTTAGGAGTTCACTTTCCCTACAAACCAACAGCGTTCCACCATAAATATCCAAACTGGTAGAGTAGACGACTTTTTATTGATCCTTATATACTGCTTGAAACTTTGACGGGTGTACTTATCGCATGCTTTTAGAAGTGCGATTTGCAAATTGAATGGCTGACGTTTCAAGAGTTTAACACCGGCATTTCACGTTTCCGCATGATGGGGTATCTCCACATTTCAGTATCAATGTGCGAGATATCTCGATAGGAATCTCGATTGACAGAGAAGGCCAGTTGCATGGTCACCACGATTTTTTAACCTCACCGCATAGATTTCTTCCTCTGGGGATACAAGAAATACCTGGTATATTGGACACTCGACACATCTGAAATAGACTTCGTTGCCAGGATTATGAAAGTGGCGGTACGTGTACGTAACAAACCTGCACAATATAAGCTTGCCCACGAATCCCTGCTTCAAATTTGTGAAAAATGTATTTTGATGAATGGAAGGGATTTGCAACATCATGATTTCTTTCATCAGTATCATTAAGTTTGTTTTTGAAAATAAAGTTATATTAACGCCTTTATAGACAAGCTTTCATTGAGTATTGGTCACATTGCTGAAGCACTACACGGTTTGATTTTCTCACACAACTTCCTGCATGACGCTTGCTCGTCATGGTTTCACAGACTAGCACTCAAAGTTTGGGTCAAAGATGTGATTCTATATAATAATTTAAGCATCGAAAAAAGGAAAGAAAGTAATTTTGACTAAAAGAACTGATAAGAGGGGGAGCAAGTGAGATGGTCCAGTTGCTTTCAAAATATCTAATTCATCAGGTTTTGCAACTTTCTCTTTTACTTTAGTAATCTGATAACCAGGGCATCAGCAATGATATTTGTTGAAAGGTACCTGGGTTGGTGGAATCCAATATACTTATTACGCTATGCCTATGCATTACAGCAGGTTTACTTGTTATGGTGAAGGAAATTCCACTGAGTGACATATTATTATTTTCAATTATGAATTCCACATCAAATTAAGATCCTATGATCATTGAAGATATGCATGAAGGTGCTCAGAACAGTAGTAAAATATTAATTTGAATGTCATTTGCCAGTTTTTGGAGTTTTGCCATGGGAGTTTTTACTGTAAGTCCTGTCCATTCATCATCTAGAGCCTTTGGTTGGTGTCCATGACACGGTTGCAGCAAAAAACTACACTTCGATGCTTTTCTACTCTATGTTATGTCAAATTGGTTTTTATTTAAAGCTTGTTTCTTAATTCTAGAATATACGAGTGGATGCGTATGGGCAATCATTTCTAATTAAATACTTCTGTAATTTGAAGTACTTTTCTGTCAAATTGTATCATATTGGGAATAAATATGATTTAATAAGCAACATATAATATCAGGAGTTTTATATGGAACATATAATCAACAATGTAGTATCAATATTTCGTCAGTTTTTCAAATGGTTATGAGAAGACAAAACCACAACAGATGCGTTTGCTTATTTTATGAATACTAAGCTGAATAACCATGTGCAGAAAATCAAGATGTGGGCCAATAGTTTATGCATTGGTTAGATATATGCAGTTGCATGTCTTAAATTAAGCATTCGATTGCTAAAAATTCTTTCTTTATTCTACACATATTCATCACACCTACTATTTCTTCCTTGTTCCATTCATTAAAATCTCATTTTCCTTATTTTAAAGTAATTTTTACTCTTGTCTTTTAGTTCATATCATGCTATTTGAACTCTAAAATTTTAAACATCATTTATACAAGTATTTTGTTTGCTTATACGAGAGCTCAGTGTTTACAAATATTGTTCCGCGAACCAAAATTTCAACTAATCTGTAGGTGGATTAAATTAATATTGATTTTGTTTTTTTTGTCAAATGAATTTTAAATCTATTCTTAAAACTCGACCAATAATGTATGGAAAGAAGAAAGCATTTGAGAAGTATACTTCTATATTGTGGGGAAAATTTTGTTTTTCATATTTATAACCATTTCAATATTTTAGTTTCCCATAATTTCTTGAGATATTAATTGTAAAAAACTATTTGAGATTGCTTCGAGTTTTTTTCAACGTTTCTCTTATAACATTATGATAGGCTATATCGTGAGCTTTTCCTCATAAAAAAATTTTGGGTCTTTTTAAGGTTGTTGAAAGTCTTTAACAACCTTAAATTGAAATGGAGCTAAAGAAATTAGGGTTTCCAATTCCGTGTTATATTTTCAATCCCGTGATTTCAGGATTACATTATCCACATCACGGGTTCCGGGATTAGGATTGGATTATTTATGAAAAATACTTTAGAACCAAATTTTGATTTCATAATAAATAACAATATTAATATAATTTTTTTTTGTTTTGCATTTAAAAAATGAATTAAATCAGGACATGAACGAATAAATGGCTATACAGCGGTAACAGTGAGTTTAAAAAGAATATTTTATTAGAAAGTAAAATAATTTACAATTCACCTCAGAAATTGTTAAGTAATACTACTAATAACTATACTAAAGTACACTTATTAAGAGTAAGTATGACACTAGTTATTAAGTTAACTAAAAATAATTAAGAACTCTAAATAAGCAAACAAACACGACAAGTTACAACAATAAGAAGCTATGCACACTTAACACAAATAAACTAGAATAAAAACAAAAGTTAAACAAAAATCTTAATAATATTATTTTCTCCTAATAGGTATACTAGAATAATAAAAAAATAATATTAAGTATTTATACGGTGATAAAGTTAAAGCACAAGATATTAACAATGTAAGTATAAGAAATTTTCCCGGTAACGCGTTGCATGTGCAAGTGTATGCCACTATATCATGAGATTCTGACCTGGCAACACTTGTTTATGAATTTAGTCCATTGTAAACTTTATATTAAACTTTAGTACTCAGTAGTAGCCTAGTACTCAGAGTTAAAAAATTTTCATTTAGATTATTTTTTCAACACATTAACCCAAAACAAAACAAAAAATAAATAACTGCATAAATAAATTCTAAGCACATATTTCACAAATATATAGTATATATATGTAGTATTCATCTACGCCAGTTGGCGTAGCATCGATTCTTAATCGAAATCACCTTCATTGACTGTAAATGTAACTAAAAGATTACGGCCGAAATGTTGGAGTAAAACTGAGCTCTAAACGTGATGTAGAGAGAATGGACATGTTTTGCTAGCTGATGTAAAGGGCGACCACTGTCCTCCTTTTTATTCATCTTAATTTAGTATTTGTGCTGTGCCGTCATCTTTTTTAACTAATTAAATGTCTTTCTATATAAACTAGGCCTTTATCGTCATTTCCAATCCAGGGTAAGGTGTAAACTCTCACTTCACGCACACGCACGCACGCACACACACACACACACACACACACACACACACACACACACACACACACACACACACACACACACACACACACACACACACACACACACACACACACACACACACACACACACACACACACACACACACACATACATACACACACACACACACACACACACACACACACACACAGTTTTTCTAAGAATTAAATTCTTACAAAATTTTAATGAGAAAAATAATTTTCAAGTATAATTTAGACACACAAATTTTAAATCACGGGCTTAGTTATTTTAATCCTGCGATTTCGAGATCTCGGGGCTGCAAAATCTAAAAGAAATTAGCAATGCCATGCCATATACACCGGTGTGATTGCTTTGGTGAATTATTGTAAGGATATATTAGGTTGGGGAAAAAAGAAATCTATTATTTTTTTTCGGTAGATGGCTGTAGCGTCGATATCTCGTGAAGTATCGATCAAGCAATTTCAAATTTATGCTCGTTGTCAAGGTAACATTTTACTTTTAAAAAATATTTGCTGTGTTTTGTTTGGTTCATTCAGTTGTGAGTTACAGGGTGTTAAAAATGGAAGTCAACAAAGAGAAAATTCGGTACATTTTACAGTTTTTCTTTGATAAAGGCGAAAATTCAAGCCAGGTGGCTGAAATTGAGAATGATGTTTATGATGCCAATACTGTAACAGCTAGTTACGTGCAATTTTAGTTTCGTCGATTCCGTTCAGGCATTTTTGATGTTAAAGTTGCCTCACGCCCGTCTTTGAAAATGCCGATAAAATTGCAGACGTAATCAAAGTTGACCGGCATGTTAGCAGTCGTAGCATCTCCCAGGAACTAAAGATTGGTCATAAAACAATTTTAAGACATTTGAGCCAAGTTGGATTAAAATAGAAGCTCCATGTTTGGGTGCCACACCAATTAACACCAAAAAACATGATGGATTGAATTTCCATCTGCGAAGCCCTGGCCAAATGGAATGAAATCGACCTATTTCTTTAGCGGATGGTGACTGGGGATGAGAAATGGGCTACATACGACAATATTATGCGAAAACGACCGCGATCAAAGCGCGGTGAAGCAGCTCAAACGGTGATCAAACACGGACTAACATCCAGGAAGGTTCGACTGTGTATTTGGTGGGACTGGAAAGGAATAATTTATTATGAGTTGCTTCCGTAGGACCAAACACTAAATTCAGATATCTACTGGCAACAAATGGACAGTTTGAAGCTAATGACTGACCAGAAACGACCAGAATTGGCCAACAGAAGAGGTGTTGTGTTCCATCAGGACAACGCCAGGCCACACACGTCTGTAGTGACTCTCCAGGATCTCTGGAAGCTTGGTTCTAAAGTTTTAATGCATCCACCATATGGTCCGGACCTGGTACCAAACGATTACCAACTTTTTCTTGCATTGCAAAACTTCCAGAGTGATAAGAAATTGGGATCAAGAGAAGATTAAGAAAATCTCTTACTAGAGTTTTTCGCCAAGAAAGACCAAGACTTCTATAAGAGAGGCAATATGAAGCTATCTTTAAAATGGCAATACATTATACAACAAAACGGTACATATTTGACCCAAATCGGACAATCCGAAGCATGTTAAATAACGTTTTGAATTTCATGCAAAAATAATAGATTTCTTTTCCCCCAACCTAATATTATTTAAGTATTACTCTGAGATCGGAGG
The DNA here is from genome assembly GCA_019973955.1 of Trichonephila inaurata madagascariensis. Lineage (NCBI taxonomy): Eukaryota > Metazoa > Arthropoda > Arachnida > Araneae > Nephilidae > Trichonephila > Trichonephila inaurata. The sequence goes on from BMAV01020003.1 coordinate 67,297, forward strand.
GTTTGCAATGCCTTACTCCAAAACTTCATATGGTTTAGATGTAGAGGATTTAAGTAGAAAAGCTTACACACCATTCCGTTATATTAATTTCAGATAAGTAATGTTTAATTATTTATAGTAATGCATGTTATTCGATGTTCCCCTTGAACACTCAAGTTAATAGAGAAATAAATATCTCGATATTGATCTGTTTCTGTGATTTATGTAATGGTTTCATATTAATCCCCCACTTACACGTCGAGCTCAAGTCAACATATTACAAATGTTGAACCCTTGGAGTTTGACATTTATATTGAGTGTTACATCACAAAATGAAGAAATAATTATTGATGATGGGCTTGTAAATTAGATTTTTGTCAGATGACGAAGATGATAGCTGTCATAGAATGTAACTTCTCAAACTTCTATACCACATTATGTAAAGATTTTGAAGCAAATAACAGAACATGAATGAAAACAAAAATCATCAAATAAGGATTTGTAATTCATTAAGGGACTGATTGTTTATCAATGTCTCAGTTTGAAGTTATACGATAGTCATTGACAACAGGCCTCGTATTTTTGTGTACCAAGGTCAAGTTATTAAAAGATGCCTACCTTCTAAACTTCTACATCATGCCAACATCGAGACTTTGAGCCTCGACCCATTTAACCATGCATCTATACTCCCTATATACAAAAGTGCTCTTCACCATTTTTACCATCGCGAATTGGTCAACGTTTGATAATTTTACTATGGCCCACTGATGATGGCATGTTGACTATCTATACATTAGATTGTTTTGATTTAACAATTTTAATTTAATTGTATTGAAATATACGTTCAGAATAAAATATTGTTTTACCAAAAAATTAATATGTAAAGGGATTTAACTTGGAATATAAAGTGATTTCCATGAAACGTCGTACAACAATATACCACAGTAAATAAAATGGAAATAATTTAATGTTGCTTGGGCTACCTGGTACCATTTGATCCACGGACCAGCATTTTCCCACTGCCCTGGGGTTAAGAAACACTGCTATACATGACAGTATCTACGATTCCATAGAAACTACACCATCCACGAGTTCGTTAATATAACCATAAATAAGTCTAAATTGTTTGTTTGGCTATAGGATTTAATTAACTATCTTTTACACTATTTATAAAACGGTTACTTTTTAAAAAGTAAGTTTAAACCCTTTAACAATGGATATCTTTCAGGTCTATCTTTTCTAATTCTGGTTATCTTGTGTCCAGCCAAATTGGAACTATATAAGCTAGAATAACGCCTCAATACAAGTATGTGTGTGTGTGAAAGTCACGAAATAACTTTATATATATTAATAGTATGGATTTAACAAGACACACAGCGTGTGGTAGTTGATTGTGTATGATATTGCCACATATTGATTCGTACCACTGGATCCAAAACAACATTGCATCAACTTTTGGAATTCAGAATTACGTCTATTATTGAATCCTCAAAGCCAAAGGCTTGCATCTCATTTGGATAAATACAAAGTTTATTCATGCCCTTCTGGTGTTTGAATTTTTAAAAAGTATCGATTTTGCCTTTTTTACATATTTTCAAAAAGTTCAAATATTTTTGTTTAAATTGATATATCGAAGTACAGAAATTAGAGATATTATTATTTATTTTTAAAAGAGAGCCTCTCCGTGGCGCCAACAGTCAAATGAGGAGGAGCACCTGTCTTTCACCATGTCTAAAGTTTCTATAACAGCGCGATTTTTTTTGTTTACAATTAGTATAATCTTTTTTTAAATATAAACGAAATGTATTTCTTTTGGGGAAGGGAAGAAATGACCCAACACAGTTACTTTTTTTTTCTTTTGGTTTGTTACTGAATGGTAATATTTGTTTGCGCTTGTGACAGTGATAATCTAATTTATTTAATCAGGTTTTTTTTTTGTTCAACCCAAGTTCTACATTAATTATTTATTTCGACAAAAATTTTGGGAGATCTAAAAAATATATATTTAAAAACATATCCTGTGGTTATAAAATCATGGTGTTAATTTCATAAGGCAGAAGCTGAATGTAACTAAAAGTAATTTGATCATAAGACACACACACGTGCTATATACCATAATGAATGAAGTGAAGCACATTTTTAGATATCTGTGATTTTTAGATGTTATTAAATATTGTCTATATGGGAAGACGCAGAACCCCAATGAGTCACTTAATAATATCATATGGTAATTGATTCTAAAATCTACATTTGTAGAGTTAAAAACTTTAGAATTAGGGGTAAATATGGCTATTGTACAGTTAAATATGGGCCATGTAGCAAAATGAATAATCTTAAGACTTAGTGGCATTGAACAGGCTTTTACATATTTAAGTTACATTTTAAATTAATTTTATGGTACCAAGAAATAAACTAAGCCATCATTTATTCCAAAAAAATCTTTTCTTAATAGAACAGCAAAATTAAAAACATTATTTACATTTAATCTTGTTGAGTAGTTCACACATATACTATTTCACCAAATGATTATGGTTTATTTACATTTAATGTTGTTGTGTAGTTCATATACTACTTCACCAAACGAGATAATGTTTTATTAAAAAAAGTAAATCCCCCAAAATTACAAATTTGGTACGGTACATACGTATTATCGCAGCCGTATTGGTGACATTATGGGAAATGAAGCACATGGTTGCAAATTCAGCGCGTATGACACATATGAAATCGGAGTTGCCTACTAGGTGAGTTATCTCCAAAGTTGGCATTATTGATATAGTACGTAAGTACCACAATTTATTATTTTTCTCAAAATGTACTATTTTTCACTTAATATACCTTTTTCTCAAACACCAATTAATGTATAATCCTCAATTTTTAGTTAGTATACTTTTAACATGTTTACACATTTTAATGGAGGGAATCAGATATATCTAGCAAACTTTTAAAATACATTCCTTTTTAATCTAAATTTTAGGAAAAAAACTGGATATTTTTGAAAAGAAATTCATAATTATTTTAATTTTTAGCAAAAAGTCAGAATCCTGCATTAAAGTGTTATTAATAGCACGCATAGCCTACTGTAAAAAAATTTCATCTATGAGAAGTAAGTAGTTTCTGAGAAAAAGGTACATAAACTTCTGTAATTTAACATGATCTCATATGGAAGTGCAGGCCCCTGTCGTGTCGCATATCGCTTATTCATTTTTAGTGTAGAAAAAGTAACTTATTAATATTTCTGTATAGTAATCATTTTGAGTTTGATTCGATGGTTTCACCTATGCTGCTCTTGGATTCTGTTGGATATTCGAACACTAAGTTAGATCTTAATCTTAACCAAAATTAGAAGAAGACCCCTTGACATCTATGTCTTAAAAATGTTTCTGATTGCAGAAATGTTATTTAAAGATATATAGAAAGGTTTTGATGCATTTATTGCTTTAGCCAATATATTAATATCATGAATTTCAGTATTCTTAAAACAATAGGAGTGTTAAGGCAAATAAAAGTAATAAAAATATTAAGACAACTAATAACCAGGGGATTGTATCAAATGTTACGAGAAAAGAATTGTGTATACCAAGTTAAGGAAGTATCAGACAGCATACATTTGTAACGTCGAAAAGATTTGTGATAGATCAATAATTAATCGTTTTTAGACTACAATTATTCCTAAACTAAACTAAACTCAATGGCGCAACAGCCCATGAGGGCCAAGAACTACTGCAGCCATCTCAGTATTTGTGACCATTGGGCGCTGAGGTTCATGAACAGATGTCTAGATCAAGTGGCCAATTTGAAGCAATTCCCCCGCCCCTTCCCCTAGTGTTTTGTCCCCAAGCAAGCTTTCTTATTTCTGCAATCTGCAAAAATAATTCATATGTAAATAAATGTATCACAAGGTGATGCACTTTCCATTACAAAATAATTAAAAAAAAATATTTGATTTCTTCAGAAAAGTATTTTTTCCCAAATGTCCTAAAATAATATCTAATTAGACTTTATGTCAGAATTTTACATTTAAATATTATAAATATGAATTAAAATATTTAAGCGAAAAATAATTTTGTATTACTTTTAAATTATGTAAAATTTTATTGCTATTTATTAAAAATTAGTCAAGTTATTTTCATTCTTATTTTAAGGTTAAATTCAAATAAAAAAAATTAAAACGCCTGGAGGTATCAAAAGTTTTTCAAAATACTTCACGAAACTTGTTTTGTACTGAAAACATGAGAGAAATATTTACTTTGCATTTTTATTCTCAGCCTCAAAGTCGGATGTTCAATAGCATATTTAAATAGAATAAACGAAAAAAAAGCTTATATTTATCAATTCACGCCTTTCAAATACTAAAAAGAGACTTCAAAGTAGGATATTTTCAAATGAAAGGGGCATTAAAGAAAATAAAATTCTGATAAATGACATTGTTAAGGTACATTAAAATATCTCGGGTGTAAAAAATATGAAGAAAGTAAGAGGAGGAAAAAAGAAGTAAAAGGAGGGGGCGACAGATAAAGGAACACAGAAAAAGAAAAAAACTTCACTTTTCTAAAGAATATGGTTTTCAAACTTTATTGAATGTCAATATTTCAATATATAAAACATACATTTTTCTCTGCAATAATTATTAAAATTTAATTTTTTTTCAAGAAAGAACTAAAAATGTTATACATTTAATAGAAAGGGGAGATGAGAAACATGGCAAGAAATATATATTTTGGTTTAAAGAACATCGACTAAGGAAAACGATAAAAACCAAATAATTTTAAAAATTAGAAAACCCTGTAACATTTTCGGCATATTAAATTCTTTGAAACTTCCAAGTTCATTATGAAAACTATACAGCAAATTATTTGTATATTCTTTTAATAGAAATAAGATGACATTTAAGAATCCAAAATTATTTCAGTTTCAAGAGGAATAAAAAAATCTTTATGGAATTCAAATATTTTTGCTCAGTTAAAATAATTATCTAAGTTACATGAAAACAAAATAATTAAATTATTTTTTCACTCTAAGTCAATTCTTTTCATATTTTTACGAACTATTTGATTAAAAAAACCTGAAAAAAATTGTTTTTATTATAACTTTAAATATAGATATGTCTGTTATTCATTTTGAACAATGATATCTTATGCAATAGCTTTTATAACAGTAGTCGTTAATTTAGATAACATGTTTTCATATTTGTGTGATAATTTTGGGTAATTTTATGTATGACCTTTTGTTTAGTATTATTTATTCTTGTAACAAATTTAAAAATTTTATTGTAGAATAAAGCAGACTTAATAATGCAACTTAGATGTGTTACTTTTTCGATAATTATTTCATGTAAAATGATATGAAATTTATTTTGTTTAATCTTGTTAAAAAAAACAGATGAATATTGATTTATTTTTACGAGCAATTTGGTAATAAAATCGTGCTTCATCAACACTTATTACCTTTCAAACAGGATTGAAGCTAAAAATAACATTTTACATTGAAATGATTTATGTAAGAATTTTCTCAAGTAATAATAATATTTTTATATATATATATTTTTTTTATTTTTAATCGTGTACGTTCATAAATTAATGTTGCTCGCCACATTTTTTTTGTTCCGAATGGAAAGTTGCTTAATCATTTAACAGTTTCTTTTTTCTGCCCTATTATGTCAAAAAATAAACATATTTTTTTGTAAACATTTTAGGATTGAATCAATTGTATAAACTAAAATCTACAGTCAGAAATGTTATAAATATTAAAATAAATAATTATGCTAATTTTTATTTTCATTGAAAAAACATACTTTTCCTTCAAGTTGGCTTTTTTCCGAAGAAATAAGCGAACTCAAAAGAACACTTTACAAAAATATACATTAGATTTGAAAAGATTATATTGTACTTACTGTTAATTATTCTCTTAAAATTAGGTTTTTGTGTGGTAAATTTTAAAACAGGGAGACAAGCATAGTCCAACATCGCATTTGGGGGAAAATATCGTGTTCTTTTTTTCACTCGTTTTTTAAAATCGTTTCTTTTCGACCAACACCCGAAACATTTCCTTGTTAGTCTCAATTTTTTGTCGGTGGGAGGAATCACTTCTAAAAAGTGTTTTTCTGTCAATCGTAAGAGAATGGGCAAAATTCTTAGTCGTCTTTTTTTCTCACTTACTGCCCCATATCTTTTAATAAGGCGATCTATATTATAAAGCCTGAAATTCAAATGAGATAATTTTCCTCCCAATTTCTTATATAAAACGAAAGCATTTACAATGATATAACTAAAAGATAGAAAATATTTTTTTGTATTATTTCTTGCCTTTTTTTTTGATATTGGGTAATTTTTGAGAGGCTGATTCATCCTATCTATACACCACAAGAGAAGTCTAATAAAAAACTTTCATTACACCCAAAATCATTTACAGTAATTTCAGATTCACTATCTAAGTCGATATCAGAATTATTTTCTGTTATAAGCATCTCATAGTCACTCAATTGTCTTCTATTTTAAGATCCAAGTTTGAAAGAAATGGTATTCATAGCTTGGGTTAAGAATCTAGAAAAAAGAAAATTTTCGTGCCTTATGTAGTCTAAAAAATTGAATTTAAACCTAACCTTGAAACCGGTTTGGACATTTTTTTGTAATCCTAACTTAACTCGACTATTAGAGACATCTGCAAAAACATTGCACACTAAACGAGAAAAAGATACGGGCAAATCAGGGAGGGCCGTTTCAAGTGCCCGAGCTTTGTTCGGGCAAAACTGGGAAGTGGTTAAATGAATCATTGACATAAATGATCTAAGTGTCTGAGCAGCGTTGGAGAATTAAATTAGTAAACACAATGGATATTTTCTATTTCGAGAAAGTCACTCAATTAGCGAGAGTTTTTCTTTCTTTATTTTTGCGTTTAATGAAACAAAATTATTGTCATTGTTCCCATTTTACCTTGTTTTCTATTTTATAGTTCCCTTATAGGTGCAGTAGCATAGTAGTTAAGGGATACCAACTCGTGGAGAGCGAGTAGTAAGTTCGAGTCTTGGACCCACTGTGTAGAGGAGCTGATGTATGCTAATTTATGCCTTCTTTCAATGTAGTCAAGTTAGTGTGATGTGGAATTTGGGAAATAGGGTGTCAGCTTAGATGTCCTGCTCATCACTTAAATGAGGTCCATGTCCAATATCCTTCGCGTAGTCTTACAGTGCAACGTTAATAAAACAAACAAATTGGTTTGGTTGTGTTTTCTATTGTTTTGCAAATAAAGTATTAAGCTAACGTGTTATTTTTTCGAAATTTTTTCCGACTCCATTTGAACAACAAAAAGAAAACCAGTGAAATTATTCTTATTTAATACAGTTTATTCAGAATGAAAATATCAAATGCCATTGATTTTCGGCAAAGTTCCAATTTTTCTTTCAAGGTTGAGTTAATAGACGTCATTTCATATTTAGAATAATGAGAAGCAATTGGAATTTAGAAGAAATGGTAACGAGTGATTCGAGATGTACAAAAATGGAATACTTGATTGTCTTTTGCTTAAATATGACTAGAAAGATATCCTGGAGGATTTTGTTTTACAAAAGTTTTTTTTTTAAATTTCAACATTAACAAGATAACATTCAATCATACTTAATAATAAAGTTACTGAGTTGCTCAGAACATCTTTTTTGGATATTGATTGAAAAAAGTTTGTCCTATTTCTTATCCTCCTAGATTCCTTATTGAACACCACTGAACCCCTGAATTTCTTTGATTAAGTCTTCATTAAATAGGTTGCATATCAACAAAATGCTTAATGTTCAATGCTCTCGATATTCAATGGGATTATTAGTTAACGTTAAACGCTCTCAAGGTTCATTGTTCAAGGCATTCAGTGTTCCATGAGTTCAATAAAAAGGCTTTTGAGGCTTAATATGATAAGTTTAAACGAAGAAGCACTGCCTTAGTAAATACAAAAGCATCTCATAAGATTTCAAACATTTGCTAAATGATCGATTGCCATCTGGTTGTTTGAAGAATCGCTATTATTTCTCAGAAATCACAAATAAGCGAAAAAAAAAAAACACTTGAAAAGTTGTTTTTAGCAATAGAACTGATATTAACGAGTAATCGTGTAGTTCACTCAACAAAATTGTATTGTTACTTTGTGAAACATTTGATCGAGATAAAAAAAAATAGGGCTTGGGTTTACAAGAACAGACATTTTCTTAAGGTATCCGACTACGCTTGGAACCGTGATTTTAAAAAAAGCGCATAAATGGATAATTTTCATAATATTTAGTGTCACTTAGATTAGAATACATGTATAGAATTCTTTTAAGGACATTGTGACAAAAAACAAATTATTTAAATACAACATTTTGGCAAAAAATTAACTTAAAATAATCTTTTTTTAAAAAATATTCTCAATTTATAAAAATTATTCTAAAAAAATAATATTTTGTGTGTGTGTGTGCTTATATAAAGCAAAGCCTTCTCCACAGAATCTGAACTATGATTTTTGAAAAATTCACATTATTTTCAGAGTTACAACCATTTGAAATAATTATCGGCGTTTTTTCTTAAAATTTCTCCCCTCTGTTGTTGTAAAACACAGATAAGCCCACTTCTAATTTATGTATTTTAAAAAGACTAGTTGAGCCTCTGTAGGATAAGTCTGAGCTATAAACAGGCAAAATATTATTATAATAGAAGCATTTTTCACAAAAGGAGAATATTTTAAAAATGGGTTATTCTATGTTCATTTTTTGTCAAAATATTGTACTTAAATAATTTTTTATTGTAATACTATTCTTAAAACAATTTTAATTATATTTTCTAATCCAAGTGACACTAAATATCATAAATATTATCCATTTATACGCTTTTGCAATATCACGTTTCCGATCGTAGTCGGATACCTTAATAAGTAGAAAAATACATGTAAATGATTAAAACTCTTAAAAGAAATAACGTTTACACCGATGGCATCGTAAAATGTTGTCATCGTTATTTTTATTAAATTACCTTATGATATTGAAGTTTCTCGTTATATTGATCATATAATTTCTATAACTTTTCAAAATTGATATTGTATGCGATCGGTATTTGTTTCAGAGGAAAATTTACATATGAAATAATGTTTTTTTTATTTATAATGGGCTGTGGATTGGTATTTTACCTTTACAGACCTAGTACATTCCTGGAAGCTGGTATCGTCTTAAAGCGGCACCATATAGGCGGATACCATTCACCGCAGGTAATTTCGACGCCCAGGTTTCTTCCCAGAGGAAAGCATCTGAGCTCTGACGATGCAAACTTGTACTAGGATTTAATTTTTCCAAGAGTACCCAAGCCAAACACACACTCTACAGATCTTTTACATGTCATATAATCGTACGACATGGTCACTGTCGATTTTCTGCATCATGAAAATTCGTCGACTCTGAGTGGGGTGGAGCCCGCAACCTTAGGTGGAGAAGGCCAGCGACAAATCAACTACGCCATCCAGCCGGCTATGAAATAATGTTGAAGAAAAAATTCAAATGTATTAATAAATTCCTAGATTTACTAATATATTTTTAGATATTGCTTTATTCATAAAAATTATCTAAAGTGAAGAAAATATTATGAAATATACTGAGAAGAAATCGTTTTTTTTAATATTAGTATAGAACATCTATATAGCACACGATGATATCATTTCACAAACAACCATTTGGCTCAATAAGACATGGTAACTAAAAGAGAACGGGAGAACAAAATCAAATTTCATGTTATGAACTTTAAATGACGTGTATTTTTATATTTTGGTTATTGCCATCATTTGGTCAATGTTATCAAGTAATTCAAACATTGGAACGCAATCCAGACATTGTAATATCGCATAGTCTGGATGGAAATTTATGATGCTATTTCAGACAATGACATTTGCGGTCAAAATATTGTATAAAAAGTTTTTTTTTTTAAGCAAGAGCAAATGATAGCTATAACTAAGATGATTATAAGTAACAAAAGTAAATTGAAATTCATGGGGCTTATAGCCGTAGGTTTTAAAAAGACGATAGGTTTTGTAAAGTTACATGCACAAAACTTGCACAAGCAATATTAGTACATTATTTCTTCGTGAAGTATTGGTAAGAAATTACTGAAGAAATCAGTAAATTATTATACTTTTAATGCAAATTTTTCTTTTGTGTAATAACAGCTACAAAAATAAGTCATTATTTGAAAAATGTAATGAAACAGGGAATGACACATTTGTAATTTACTATAAACTTTTAAATATTGGTTATCACCTTTATTTGGCTAATGTTATTAAGTAGGAAGTTCTATAATGTAATTAAAAAAAGTTAATGCACTTACTGCTGGAAAAACCTACTAGAAAAATAACCAGAAATTTGTAAATTAAAATTTATTCAACTTAAGTGAAAATTAATCTATTGAATTTTAAGTAAATTTAACAATATTCATATAATCCAAAATGCAATACTGTGAAGGACGAGATATGACAAAGACAAGTTTATATGAAAAATAACACTTAAACAAGCAAATAACACTACTCAAGATTGTAATAATAGAAATAACAACACCTTTATATTTATATGAAACAAGAATAAACCAGTACTTTTGTGTATCTACCATCTATAGCAATAGCTAAGCGCTGAAAGATAGATGCTTTTGCTTTTCTTTTTAGATATGTCAGCCCATTCTGCTTTTATACATTACCAAAGTTCACATGACATAGATCAGGGTGATGCATGCTGAACCAATGGTTTTTCAGTCATCGATTTAATGTGTTCAGGAGAAGGTACACCAAGGAAAAAGTACAAATTGGTAAGCAAATAAGAATTGAACATTGTGGGCTCCGTGGTTTATCGCTTTGTCCTGTTGGAATATGGAAATTGGCAAGCTTTCAATGTCAGGAATGACAGAAGATCTTAAGGCTTTAGAGGTATTGGGATCTATGTTGAATTTATCAACCATTCTTGTATTAGAAGAGAGAGGGATGAGGAGAAAAATCCAATTACACCTTAAACAATAACACCAGATATAGAATCGGGAAAACGATGCATAAAATATCTATCGCCGATATGCAGTCAACTTCTGATATAACCATCGGGGTTGTAGGCAGAATCAGGAATTATTTAAAAAAAAGTAAGGCATTATTAGTTTGTACATGTCTGAGATTAAATGTACTACTGTAACTAAAAACACGCTTGTGGCGTACAATAAAAATCGCAGTTATAAACACATCTTTGAAACTTTCCTTTGCAACATAAGACGTTTAATGATACGAATGAACTCAGATTGTTTTTCAACGTTAAGAAAAATCCTGATATTGCAAAGTGAATTGTTATTTTTTAAACCTTCCGACAAACATATCCTGTTGTTTGTTTGAATGATGAAGTTGGGGTAACACTTCTCCTATGCGTATTTCCTTCACTTACCTATTTCAACATCGAATCCTCTTAGTTTGTTCAAACTAAGACTAATTACTTAATTCGCAACTACCCGCAATACACAATTAATCCTATATCTCCCTCAAAAGCCACAATCAATACTATATCAAACTTGAAAAAGTATCGAATGATTCATATTCTTCAATTAAACTTACTGTTGTTTTGACGTATATTATTAGCGGAAAATTATAATTAGAGTACTAAAAAACAGCCAGATGTTTTTATTTCACATAGAAGTTGTAGGAGTTGTAGGGAACTACAATACTAATAATACTTTCTGCACAAACCACATGCTATACACACCACATGCATTATGCTATATTTCAAGGTTTTGATTTCTGTTGATTTATACATACACTCATGGACAAAAAAATTAGCGCACCAAGAAGGAGTGGTCAAACCGAAACGAAATTTCAGATACGTAATGACTACTTTGATATAAGTAAATGATTGGGAAATCAAAGAAAAAGTATCATTTATTTCAGAGAAAAAGGCAAGAGAACGGAGGATTTGAACCCCCTCTAATGCGAATGCACGAAGCAATACGATCGGGCATTGAGGCATACAAGTTCTGTCTGATGTCTAGAGACATTTCGTTCCATATTTGCTGTAATCTTGCCTCTAGTTCGTTCAAACTCGTGGGATGCCCGATTCGCAGTCCCAAATGATCCCAGATATGCTCAATTGGAAACAAATCTGAGGATCGAACAGGCCAAGGAAGGGTAGTAACAGTGCAGAAACAGTCTTGTGATACCCTTACCGTGTGAGGTCGAGCATTATCTTGTTGAAAAATGACTCCTGGGAGCCGTTGCACGAGTGGCAACACATGTGGTTGCAGGATGTCATCGACATACCGCTGGGGAGTCATGGTGCCACGGATCAATACTAGAGCACGGATCAATGCTAGAGCACGGATCAATGCTAGAGCACGGATCAATACTAGTATTGTAGGCAATGACACCCCATATCATCAAACCAACTGTGGGAGTGGTGTGTCGCTGTAAAGCAAAGGCAGGATTGAGGCGTTCACCACGGGGTTTCCACACACGAACACGATTATCATCACTGCTGAGATTGAATCTGGATTCGTTGATAAAGACGACCTGGTTCCATTCCGCTGCAGTCCAGTTTCCTCAAGCGCGGCACCACTCCGGAGGCGTCGATGGGGGGGTGCGTCAATGGGGCACACGTAATGCGCGCCGTGATCCAAAATGCCCTTCAGCCAGGTTCATTTGTATGGTTCGAAAAGACACAGGAGCCCCTAGTGAAGGTGCTACCTGTGCCTAGATGGCGGCTGATGAAGCAGTTGGTTGTACGCGTATATTTCTTACGATGTGGCGGTATTCTCAACGGCTGGTCTGTCGAGGGCATCCTGAGCCTGGTCTTCGTGTAAATGACATCCTTCGGATCCACTGGTCCCAACACCTCCTCACAACACAATCAGAGTTGCCTAATTGATAGCCTGCTCGCCTAGCTGACCACCCAGCTTCCATCATGCCGATGATTCTCCCCCTCTCAAACGGCGACAGCTGCTCATATTGTCTTTGAAAACGACGTAATGATATGTCTACCTCAGCTCTTCCTTTGTAAATGATTCAGCACACTCAAACAAGCTTTGGCTACCTGTTTTATACTCCACGGAGAACGACGCTAAACGCTCTCTACCGGCTATACGTAATGCGCAATCAGGCTGCATTTCTAATCATTTGCATATCTTCCCGACATGTACCTTCATGCTAAATTTCCTTACGATCCTGCAATTATTTCTGGTGCGGTAATTTTTTTGTCCATTAGTGTATATATGTGCGTAATATATTGTTGTATTTGTTACTTAGTACATACTGTGCTCTCGCTACAAACTTATTAAAATTAAACTAGTTTGTACTTTATTACAAAAGGAAACCCACTACGGCCAATATGAGGAAGAACTGATGCGGAATCGTAGTCTAAATTCAAGCATCTAACTTTTACAGCATATTACTTTAATATCTGCATATGGTATATAATTTATACTTATTACACATTTCCTTCCCGATTTTGCATTTTAGATAGTCAACAGTGTATACAGAATGTATTATTGTTTATATTAGTATTAATTTATTTTATGCCATTCCTCTCACTTTTCTCTCTCAACATGAATATTACTTAAAATACTTAACTTTAAGAATAGAAATTTTGTGTTTGATTAAGCAAACAATGCATATACCAAACACATTTTTCTTATACCATAAGGTTATCCATATTTTCTATGAAGAAAGCTAAGAAGTTAAGAAATTTGCAATGAAAACTTTGACTCCAGTTCTAGAACACATTGTTGCTGAAATATCATTTCCCAAGTTAAGTAAATCGTCTTCATAAAGTTGATCTAACTATACATTTTTTAAAGTTCTTCTTTGTCATATATTTAACTTAGTCTTTATTTATTCTAGATTAAGTATTTTCGTAATTAAAACTTAAATTCTAGTATTGGTTTTAAAATTTCAGCTGGTTAAACATAAGGACTTCAATTTTAAGAACCTGTTTTACTGAAATTCTCATTTTTAAAATACGTTTGAACAATTATAATGGAAACAATAAAATTAGAACAATTATTTTGCTTAAAAAAATATGAAGATTATTTATTTGTGCCCTATATTAATAAGAAACGAAGCAATATAATATATGTTCCACTACAAAAAGGAAATTTCCATAAATAAAATATTACTCATCCTTTTCTTCATAATTTTTCATTTCATCTTTGTTATTACTTTTTCGTAGAAATCTTATAAAAAAGTATCGGAACACTTATTTTACTCTGGACAATTTAGCCTGGTTCATGACTTTTCATACCAATATAGATTTTACTTTTTAAAAAATATTCTAAATGTTCAAACATTTCTGTTTAAAATGATACATTGCATAAGATTATATGGCAATTTTAAAAGTATTTATTTCTACTTTTAAAGATACAGTCAATCCTTTACTTGTTGTTTCAAAAGAGCTGCGCTAAGAGCACCTGTATTCGATTCTGGAAAAATTTCCACTACAGCGCAAAAACATTTGGGTGCATGATATGTTCAAACTCGTATTGGTACGCTATTATTAGATTTTATGAGAAAAGATGAAGAAAAAATGAATTAATTAATAGAAAAGCCTCGGTGATCGTAACTGATTCGTTGGTGATTTTAATAACCGAAATCCAGATACTGAAAGTAGCCATGACTATAGCAATACATATGTGTCATACATGAAGAATGAAGTTCATCCAATGTTTGGATATCTAACTGTTCAGATATTGTTGTTTGCTCAGAAAAACTTGAAATCCTGAAGAGCCAGTTAAAGATAATGCGGCTAGTGATTCCAAACTTTTTTATTTAGGGAATTAAAAACAAACAAACTAAAGCTCAAAGTAAACATAACTATTACAAAAATGAAAATTAATCATGATGTCATGTTACCAAATTAACAAATATAGTGCAATAAGACATGGAACAAAGATTAAAACTATGTGTCTTATTTGAAAGTATTAGATGTACGTAGAATTCATGTAACTGTGTGAGCATAAGCATTTTGAGATATTTAAATGTAAAAAAAATGAAAATTTGTGGAAGCAGAGAACAAAAACGATGTTTCATACGTTTATGGAGAACATTAAAAATAGCAAATATGCAAAAATTACAAAATTTATTTTTGAAACTTATTTTCTCAATTTTTTTTTTTACTTTACATTCATATACTTTTTCCTCCAGAACCTGCTTAAACATAAATCTCAAATTTTTAGAGGGTAATTTTTAAGTATTTTTCCATATTTTACTGAATGTAGTAATATATTTTTACTAAACGCCTTTAGAAAGGGACCATTTTAGAAAACAAGTCAAATTTTAAAAATTTGCAACTATTTGAACCTTAACAAAAAGACAAAATTTATCATTTTAATGTTATCAATAACAGCATAACTCACTGTAAAAAGTTTGTACGTGTGAGATAAGTATTTTCTGGAAAAAAAAGTTTCATAAACTTATATGTTATTTAACATAATTTCCTGTGCATGCACCATACGTGTTAGGATATCTGAACTAAATTTAATCTTTTAGACATCAGAAAATTGAGAATGATATCCATTGTTTAATTTTAAGCGTTCAGAAAAATATTTGTTAATTAGGTTCCAGATACATTAATGATTTTATCCGAGGCAGTTTATAATATCTGCTTATAACGTTTAAAACCCAGATTATCACATTTCAAAATGTTCAAAATTATGGCTTACTATGATAAAAAAAAAACGTAAGTGTATTCATAACTTATAATGTTCTAAAACTGTTGTTTACCTGTTGATAAGTGTAACACCTTAAGCAAAATAAGGATCAATCTTCATGGTCTTATGATGGTAGCAGTATTCCTCTTTAAGGTATCCGACTTCGTTCGGAACCGTGAGTTTAAAAAAGCGCATAAATGGATAGTTTTCATGATATTTAGTGTCACTTAGATTAGACTACATGTATAAAATTGCTTTAAAAACATTTTGACAAAAAAAATTATTTAAATACAATATTTTGGCAAAAAATTAACTTAGAATAATTTTTTTTCAAAATGTTCTCCTTTTGTGAAAAATGCTTCTATTATAATAATATTTTGCCTGTATATAGCTCAAACTCTCTACAGAGGCTCAACTAGAATTTTTGAAAAATTCACATTATTTTCAGAGTTACCACCCATTGAAATTATTAACGGCGTTTTTTTCTTAAAATTGCTCCCGTCTGTTGTCGTAAAATATGGATAAACCCACTTCTAAGTTATATATTTCAAAAATTCTAGTTGAGCCTCTGTAGAAAGGTTTGAGCTATATACAGGCAAAATATTATTATAATATATTATAATAGAAGCATTTTTCAAAGGAGAACATTTGAAAAAGATTTGATTCAGTTAATTTTCCAAAATATTAATTTAAACTAATTTTTCAAAATGTCAAAAATTGTATACCTGTATTTAATCTAAGTGACACATCATGAAAATATCCATATCACTACAAAATCACGGTTTCGAACGTATTCGGATACTTTAAGAGAAACTATTATTCGAAACAAAAATATTGCCGTTATTTGTTAAACAAGAAAATACAATTCATTTTAGATCTCTGAATATTTACATTAACAACTTCAATAAATGATCATGTCACTGGGAAAAATAAAATTCCTAGAAAATGAAACCATATTTATAAAATAAACTTCAAACACGAGTGTCATTAAGAGAAAATATTTCAAATTGAAAACAGATTGAGGGTAACAACTAAATAAAATTTTATTTGAGCATACTGTAAGCATTTAAGTAATAAACACTTTTCCACTGTTGAAAAACACTGTGGATTATAGGTTATTTGGATGAATCCTTCTTTAGACTGCTGTAAACAACCTTTTGTGTTAAATGACATATGTTCGGAAAATTGAAAAAAAGTTCTAAAACTCTTGAAATCTTTAAATAAAAAGAGATAAGAAAAAAAGCAGAAAACTTCAAAGGAATCTGTCAATGAAACGAAGGTGTTTGAGTTCCGGAACCATAATATCTGACATATAACCGTTTATTTTTCTCTTTGCTACCAAAACGTCAGCAATAGTTAATAAAATCTATACTTGGTATCACCTCGGTGTTTTCTGCAGCGATATCTCCGAACACAATTTTTCTTGGAACCATAACTCCACAAACAAAGTTTTCTCTTTCTATTTCCTGACAGAAAAGTGCAAATAATGATAATAATAAAAAAAGGGTTAGAAAGAGAGAAGAAGAAGAACAGGAAAAAACTAGAAAGAACAAAAAGAAAAGGAAGGAAATCAAAAGTGAAGAGCTATTCAGCGAATGGACAGAGGGATAAAGATGAGACACGAAAGGGTAAAAAAGGGAACAAAAAGGTATCGAGTTAAGAAGTTATTTCCGCGAAAAATTCTCGCTTTTCGACATCGTTAGAATCATTTCATTGATCTGAAAATAGAAATGTCCTCCGCTTTTTTCATCTTTAACAAATGTTCAATAGCATTTTAGAGTCAGAGAGAAAATATATTACCCTAGTTGAAAATTTATAGCCATGGAATTCTTTTTCGATAAGTTTTCAGACTTTAAGGAAGCCACGACCTTTTTTAAATTGCTACTCCAAGGACATTTAATGAAAGTAGATGAAGTTTAATTTTCGTATCTAAGAAATTTTTCTTCGTTTTGAAGAGAAAAAAAAATCGTTTTATACTTTTTTTAAAGGATAAATTTCTGTAAGAGCTATGAAATTGTTTTGACTTTTTATAGAGTAAGAAAAAATCTTCGAAGAACTTTTTCAATTTACATACATGGAGGACTTAAGGAGTTGAATTATTAGCTTTTTTTCTACTGCAGCAGGCGTTCGCATTCCAAATGAATTTGAGATCCTATATCCAATTTAGATGAAATATTTTCTTTTAGAAAATGTGTCTTGATTTGAAAATTAAATTTTTACTCAAAAGAAAAAAAACTTTTCCTTTTCTTTTGGATTAAATTTGTGCTTTATTTAATTTTTGAGAACTGCCATAGAAATTACTTTTGTGAGAATGCATTAAATATGACGTAATAAAATATTTATGCTTTTTGATTAAATTTGTTATTATATTATTTTATCTATATGTAGCATACATTTTGACTCCAATTGTTTGTTATTTAAAATGTTGTAAAATAATGTGATTAAGTTAAAAAAGTTTAAATTCAAGAATCAAAATAATCTTAAATACACTATATATATTTAGTTTTAATGTTTGTTTAACAGAGCAAATAATGAGATGAGGTTAATGCCTTGCTTAAATAAACACATTTTGTTTTATTTGAGATTATTGGATTTCTTAATTTATATATCAGACGATTAGATCATTTAAATTTTAGAGTTCATTTTACATTCAATACTAAAATTCTAAGAAAAATACAGTATCAAATATTTCCTAGGGAACTTAATTAAGATATTCGAGGAATGTTCAACTGATTCCAATTACAAAGAACTAATTTCCCAGAGGAATTTAATCAAAAGATTATATCCCAATGTATAGTTATGGCTATTTTACCAACATGTAGTACATTTCTTTACTCAAAAACTAATTTTCTATAACATAATAATCCAGAATTCTCGATCTTAAGATTCCGAATTCACGTGAAAAAGATGGCTTTTTTTTGGAAAATATTTTTTCATCAAATGTTGTTATCTTCAAGATTGATCCTTGTGGTACAAAATATTTCTTTAGAGAATTTAGAGTTCCGTGTTTACATTTAATTGAGAACTCTGAATTTTTACAAAGTAATGCAAAAGGAAACTTTTTCCTTCCAAAATTTTTCAAATTTAAAATATTCATCATAAAAGCTTGAATTTAATACACGAAACGATAACATTTAAAGTGTAAGGAGGAGTATAGAAAACTATTTCATCTATCAAATTTTTTTATTTAACATCATTAGAAACTAGGTACTTTTTCGCTATAGCACAAAAACTAAACGTTTTAAAGATGTTATAAATACATCGATTTGATGTGAAATATAAGTACAAATTTTAAGATAAATGTTTTATTTTAAATCAATTTAAAATGCACTAACATGCTTGAAACGCATGCAAACAAAATATTGTCAAAATTAAAATTTCAAATTTAAAAGCTTTACATTTAACTGTAATTTCTTAAGTACAATTTTTTCTTTTGGTGGCGATAGCACATGAGCATACATGCTTTGTTAAATTCTTTCAAACTTTACAATTTTTTTGAATAAATTAAAAATCGTTAAATATCTGAAATTTAGATTTTTTTAAAAATACTAACATTAGTATTTGGAAAGTAATTGTTTGTATCTATTTTGCTTTCAAAATTAAATTTTGATATTAAGTTTTAGAAAATATGTTTTTTACATACATATATGCAAATGATTAATTTTTAGCAGTAATTAATTGAATAGCTAGTGCTTCAGCATATAGCAACTGAATATCCAGTATGAAACAATAGGCAAAATTTTTATGTGATTGTGCTTCTGTTGATCGACGTGGAGTATGTCAATGTTTCGCTAGTCGACTAAAAGCGACAACAGAACTCAAGAATAGAATGGGAATAGTGATATTTTTAAGTCTTATTCACTACATTCATTTACCGGTGAGTAATTCAAGCACATTCAATATGACCATAGCTCTCAAACACTACACTGTTCATTCTCTGCACAACATTTCCGAGGGGAGTACGTTACATATTACAAGGAATATTCCACCTTTTCTGTGATATGTGTACGTAGAATGGTTTCTGAGATCCATCGACGATTACAGTTGCAACATATGCAATCACTTTTCACCCATTGTTTCGTCATCTGACTTAGCGAAGCGTTAGTGATTGCTTTTTTCTTTGAGTTTCTTATTCATTCTTTAAAAAGCCTTAAGCAATAAAGCCCTTTATGTAACCATTGGTGTTCTAAGCTCACGAGGAGATGTGTTTGATTAAGATCACACATCATCACTAATAATTCACGTTCTGATAGTGAGAATCACATACTCACTTGAGCTGGTTTACTTCAGATGATAATACTATTCTTCGGAGTTGTCAGGATGTTTTTATAGCCCAAACTATTATAAATGTTTCATTTTGCTTTTATTCCTGCATTTTATGCTGATTTTTAGTTTAGAAAGCTACAATAGTGCCATAATACACCTATCGGTGACTTTTGGAGCTACTTTATCCCCACGAAATGGTGCTTTCAAAGTCCTTACTAGTCTGCATATCAAGTTTGGTGTAATTGCGGTAGGTATATCCAGCTCCAAGTGACTGTGATTAGTGTCAGCTTATAAAAATCACCCTGTAAATATTGCATATAATTCAACAAATCACTGAAGAAAATTTTGTAACAATAAAATAAAAACAATTAATACGATGTAAAGTAAACGGAAACAAATAATATTCTTCTGGAAGAAAAACGATTATGAAAACTAGACAAAAAATTTCCATGCGGGATGTCCATGGAAATTTTTTGACTCTCAATTGAATAAAGCAGAGGTTCCCAAACTTTTTTTGCCTCATAGACCCCTTGACAAGTTTTTCGGTTTGGGGAAGACCCCTACTTACCTAATATTAAATTTTTGCAAATTCATCAACTTAAATGGGTTTTTGACAGCAGGTATAGAGCTGCATTCTTAAAAATATTTAAATTTTTAACTGTAGTGAAGTATAGTGTTTAAAAATTAAGTAAACACATGTTAATTAATTAAATTAAAATTTAATTAATTCACATATGTTTTCTTGATTTTTAAACACTATTTTATGCATTAATTAAATTAAAATTTAATTAATGCATAAAATAACTGTTAAATAAAATAACAGAGCAACTAACAAATGTTTTTAGGGGGATGAATCTGGGGAGGCAATAACACATTTTCAACATTTTGCATCAATCTTGTCAGGTTTAACTCTAAATATCTCCTCGGTTAATAGTTTCCAGTCTTTTTCTTTTTTTGTTTTGTTTTGGAGAATGGCAAGCGCAATGAAAAACTCCTTCTTAATCGGAAAACAAAACTTTCTCAAGATATTCAATAATGGGGAATAAATAACAGGTGTATCTTTTTAAAGCAAAAATTATTGACATCCGCTTACAAACTTAGCTTTGAGACCTTAGTTAGTGCCTATTCCTAGTGTCTAGTTCTTGTAGTCTGACCTTTTTTTCAAAGTGACCATATGAATTCATTGCTTATTGTAGTATTACGATAGTTAAAACATTTTCAAAGCTAGTTTCAAAATCCAAAAAAAGGGCGTTTAAATGTTGAACGTAAGTCGCCTTTTTTCTGACAGATTGTCCGTGACAATTGTGAAACTGGGAAAATTTGAGATGTCCAAAATTATACACCTTTAGTTCAATTCTGGCACACACAAGAAAGGCTGAAATGTTGTCCTTGTTTTTAAAAAAATATGTTGTCACCTTGAAACTGCAAATTAATCCCATTAAATTTAGTAAATAAATCTATTAAATGGGTAAGTCTGGTTTCCACTTGATTAAATTTCCTTTTAAAATTAAAATCACAATCAGGTTTAATGAAAGTCACTATCGTAGACCCCTATTTTCACCTCATGGACCCCCAAATTATTTTTTCGCTGGCGTGTTCCCCTTTGAGGTCGTCGTGGAACCCTGTGGGTCTATATAGACCACTTTGGGAAACACTGGAACCTTGATTGCAAGAGGTCAGAGGTGCGAGACTTGCAGTTGACAATACATTATCTCTAACAGTGCTTACAATAGGCTATCAGCATTCATCCATCGAAGAATAAAAGAAAGTCACCAGGTCCACCGAATCCCATTTTTCTGGTCAATCGCATATACCGGCAGTACGGATAAAATGATTTCCAACGGTAGGTGATAGACCAGGTATTGTGATGTGGGTGATGTTTTCATGGAATCTACCAAATACAAAGAACTATCCCTGAAATCTATCATTAAATGTGAGCATCATTGCTGAACAAGGGCTACCAATCATTAGCAACAGGGTTTTGGGGGGAAGGACGTTTAACAACAGGATAACGAAAGGAGTCATAAATGCAGAATCAATAGTGTGTGTTTCGAGAAACATTCTGAAGAATTTCAAGTTATGTTTTGTACACTAAATTTATCTGATACGTACCCAATCGAAATTTCGTGGTTCCTCCACAAAACATCACGCGCCTTTCGTTCAATCCATGGAAATAACAGGACGAGTTGATGAATGTCTAATACCAGATACCTCAGATTACCTAATGCACTTTATTGAGTCGAAGCCTGACGAGTAATTGGTAGTTTTGAGGGTGGAAGTGGTTTTCCATATTAAATAGATAATCATGAAGTAATTGGGTAATTTTAACTGTATGTATACAATGAAATAGTTTAATTAAAATGTTTCTCTAGGGATTGTGTGTATTTCATAATGATCTCTTGAGACCTCCAAGAGTTCCCATGATAATTATTGTTTTTTACCTACTTAATGAAAAATAACCACAACTTTATCTCCTGAAAATTGACACGTAAGCATTTCAAAGTAAAATGGCACAATCTTGCATTACCCTCTCATTCTGACCAACCAGAAAATTCTTTACCAGGAATCATATAATTCTATGTTTCTCGTTGACGAAGTCTGAAAAAATGAGGTCACCAGAGCAAGGAATGCTTTTGTGTATTATGATCATGCCCACGTCTCTGTATGTTGTGTTTCGTTGCTGTTTGTGTTGTGTGTGTATTTTCAGTAACCAAAAAATATACAACTAAAGTTATGAGAATCCTCATTCTCTCCAGAACTGCAACAACAAGCCAAGATATCATCTACATTCAAAAATGTCTCAAGCCATGTTCAAATTATTTCATATATATATATATGTATGACAAAAATTAAGTTTACGAACATATAAAAAGGGTGATATATTGAATAAAAGGAAAGGAAAGGAGAAAGAAGGAAAGGAATTTGGTACATATATATATTTGTATATCAGACTGTGAGGCAGATAATAGTGACAACAGATCCACAGGAGTTAAATGTCGAAAGATCTGCAAATGGGAGAAATATTGCTTAAAACAGCATTTATCTCAAAACTAGACTGGTCAGACTAAAAAAAGAGTGGGGTTTCCTCGTCCAGTTTTACGACCCCACAAAGAGCCCTCATACTGATAATGAGGTTGTTGATCAGCGAATGAGGCAGCAATTCTTAATCACTTCAAGGGAATTTCTTAATCCCAGAAGGGAACAGAGGGAAGGTAAGGGTGATATCATATGAGAGCTTTTTATAGAGCCTCCCAAACGTTCATTTTAGATTGAGGCTTGGCTCTGCGACAGTGATGGCCACACCATGAGACGCTCTAGGACAGCGTTTCTCAAACTGTGGGGCGCGACCCCCTTAGGGGACGTGACAACTCTACAGGGAGGGGGCTCAAGCATATTGAATAGTCGAAAACAAAAAAAATTGTTAATTTATTGAAAGAATACAAACAAAATACATTCTGACATAATAAAAAATAAAATGCGCATTTACACTGATATGTTACATTGCTACTAAATATATTTGATAATTAATTTAACAAAATATTAAGATAAGAACAAGTTTAATAATTACCAGTGGTATTGTCATATATTAAATTCTATACAAAAATTAACACTTATCTTGATAGTTTGTGTATCCTTTATAATTAATCCCTTAACTGCCGATTGAAAGTTTTGCGATTCGCTTCCCAATTCCAACCATTTTCCACGTAGATATGCGTATGTGATGTATTGGGAGGAAGCAGGAAGGAATATAGAATCAAATAATCTGAAATAAGTAAATCCTTCGCAAACATTGTCCAGGTCCTCTTATTATATTCCAAAGCGTTTGAAATAATTTTATGAATAGCACACTGCACAGAAAAGATCGTATTTCGGAAAGATTTATATATAAACTGCTGGCCACCATAAAGGCAACACCCTGAAGGAAGCATGCAAATAACATGAAATTTACAACATGCATTAGCAGAGGGGAGATATGCAAATGATTAGAATTTCAGGGCAGACACACATCACGCGCACCTGTGGCGCCACCTCAAAGCGCTAGTGAAGGCTTGGAGATTTTGACGATTTCAAGTTCGGCGATTGCGTTTTTCTTGTGATTTTTTCAAAAAACGATCAGTTATGTTTCGTAGAAAACAGCGATCAGCTTTTGATCAAGCATCCTAATTCGACAGAAGAAGGATAGTGGCCTACCGAGATTGTGGAATATCTTTCAGCGAAATCGGTAGTCGTGTTGGACGAAACCAAACAACTGTAATGCGGATATGTAACCGTTGGATGCAGGAGGGTACGTCGGACCGATGTGATCGATCGCATCCACCTCAGTGCACCAATTCACTTGAGGACAGGCAAAATGTGCGCATGGCAGTGACGGATCGCTCAGTCACATCACGAACAATAACACAGCACATTGAGTCTATAACGCATCATTCAGTGTCTGCGCGTACCATTCGACGCCGTTTACAGCAGAGTGGTCTGTCCGCAAGACGTCCATTGCTTGGTCTACCCTTGACACAGAGCCACAGACGTCTCCACCGCCAATGATGCGATGAAAGAAGAATGTGGGCGGCAGAATGGAATGAAGTTGTCTTTACTGAGGAGTCACGCATCTGTCCGCAACACCACGATGGTCGGATTCGAGTCTAGATACACCGTGGAGAGAGGATGCTGAACAGCTGCGGTATGCACCGCCACACTGGTCCTGTACCGGGTATTATGGTATGGGGAGGTATTGGATATCACTCTCGTAGACTCCTCTAGTACGCATTGCCGGTACTTTAAACAGCCAGCGCTACACCTCCAAGGTGTTGGAGCCAGTTGTCCTTCCTTACCTTCAGGGCTTGGCCACAGCCATATTTCAACAGGATAGGGCACGACCACACGTGGCACGCATTGTCCAAAGGTTTTTCATCAATCACCAGATTGAATTGCTTCCCTGGCCGGCTCGCTCTCCGAATCTTTTGCCGATAGAAAACATGTGGTCCATGGTTGCTCAACGATTGACCCAGATTACACCCTCAGCTGCCACACCAAATCAACTTTGGCAACGTGAGGAAGCTGCTTGGTCTGCTGTACCCCAAGAATACACCCAAAGTCTCTTTGAATCAATGCCGAGCCGTGTGGCAGCGGTGATCTCCAACAATGGCGGCTACTCTGGCTACTGATTCTTGTAGGAACCACACTTCACAGAAGTATATAAATTTAATCAATTAATACTTGGTCAACATGTTATCTACAAAATAAATTTTGTTGTGCTATCTTTTGTCTTTCTTGCTGCTGCATTTACGGTGGCCAGCAGTGTATATTTATCCTGTTCAAATTTTCAATCGTTAATAAAATAATTTCTGTTCATCCAACTAAGTTCAAATAAATATTTAGCTATTAGTGTATGACACTTGATGTTAATACAATTTTTTCAAATATTAATTCATTAACTAAATAAAATTAAATTAATTCCTGGTTTTTCAGCCAAACCGGATGTGCATTGTTTACAGCAAGTGAGCACAAATCATACTCTTTTTCAATTCTGCTATTAGTTCCTCTCTCCTCACCACACACACATGAATATTTAATGGTTCATAAACAACAATTTATTTCAATTACAGGAATTCGGGATATCATTAAAATTTCTGTCTTTACAAAAATAAAAACAATTTAGAAATGACAAATAAATACCAGGAAGTCCTTTTGAAGTATTTGCATAAAAGAGAAGATGGATATCCCCGAGGCATTCATTGAACAATTACATTTCTTAATGTCATGAATATTCACGGAGTCTTTCTAAGTTAATACACATTTAAAATCCGGAAAAAAAAACTCAGAATTAGTTTTTGATTACTAAGTAATTAAAAAAGACAAGATTGCATTGGAGAATAGACGCTCATGGCTGAGAGCTTTGAAATTTTTTTCCTTTAACGTTTTTTGTTTACTTTGTCGTAATTGAACTGACTTCGATCACAACATATCATTACGTATTCAAAACAGATATGAACTAGTTTGTTTCCTTTTTTTTGCTGATTTCAAGCTGAATAAATAAGTATTCCGAAATGAACTACGACATATGCTTTTTCCTGCTTGGTATGCTTTTAATGTTCGATGAACTTATTTTGATTCTTCTCAAATAAAATCGTGCTTCAAGAGAGTAAACAGACTAGAAGAAACGCACAGCTTGGAAAAAGCGGAAGCAGAAAATTAGGGAAAAATATTACTTATCAGAATAGGCATGGAAAATCTTTGGATGTTTTGCTTAAGATATATAAAGTATTCTGTGGAATAACAGCATTTTTAATTACTGTTATTTTGAATTAATTTTTATTCTAAATAATCATTTTTCAACAAATGTATTTAGAACAATACTCTGAAAAGTGGATATTTTTATATAAATCAAATTTACAAATACCTTGTTATTATTTTGAAATTGTTTTAAGCAATAAAAAAGACCACTGTTACACAACGGAAGGTGATATATATTTTAAACCTGTCAATGGGTTCTGTGTAGAAAATATTGTAATTTCCCGACATGATATGAGTCAACTGAACAATTATAACTAGTTTTCATAAATATTGTTTTTTTTTTTGTTATGCATTAATATTGCATATTATTACTTTACTTGTAACATTCAGTTTCATCTGATTATCTGTCTATTATTCTGTACTTAATCTGGAACGTTTTAAGAATACATTATTTACTAAATAAAGTAAGATGTCTTCATATTAAGGTTTCCGACTACGTTCGGAATTGTAATTTTGCCAAAGCGTACAAACGAATATTTATTTAAATATTTAGTGTTTTTTAGTTCAGAAAACGTGTATAAAATTGTTTTAAGAATATTATTACAATAAACAATTATTTAAATATAATGTTTTGGCAAAAAAAAGGAACTTATAATTATTTATTTTCAAAATGTTCTTTTTTTATGAAAAATGCCTCTATAATAATAATACTTTGAATGTACATAGCTAAGACTTCTCCAGAGAGCCTGAACTAGGATTTTATAAAAATTCACATTTTTTTCAGAGTTATTACCAATTGAAATAATTATCGGTGTTTCTTTGTTAAAATTTCTTCACTCTGATGTATTAAAAATGAATAAATCCACTTCTAAGTTAAATATTTCAAACATCCTAGTCCAGACTCTGTACAGAGATCTGAGCTATATATAGGCAAAATATTATTATTATAGAAGCATTTTCCGTAAAAGGAGAATGTTTCGAAAATAAGTAATTCTAAGTTCATTTTTTGCCAAAAAATTGCATTTAATTAACTTTTTATTGTAGCAATATGCTTAAAACAATTTCATGCGGGTATGCTAATCTATGTAACATTAAATATTAAAAAAAATATTCTTTTTTATGCTTTTGAAAAATCATGGTTCCGAACGTAGTCAGATACCTTAAACTACTAGTATAAATATATTGATAAGCTCGTGTTGTTGGTTAAATATTTATAAGTATCCTACAATATAAACTGTAAGTTCTAAGAATTGCGTCAGTAGAAAGCTATGGAGATACATGGAAATAAGCAAAAATAATTTACTGATTGAGACTCTACAAATACCAATTTGCGTCTTGATAGTATGAAAATCTTTGCTGCATATGCACAAGATAACATTTTCAAATAACATCTTGATATCTTCCTTTGCACGTTGAGCGTGTCAGAGCTCATTTAGATAACTGTTTCCTTCGCTGTTGGATGGAGTATGACAAGTATCAGCATGAAGCCTAAGTCATCAGATCATATCGGGCTCAATTTCTATTTCGGGAAACATATATACGGTAACATCTGCCAAATATCAGAGCATCATACAGTGGGTTAGTTTCAAGGGATCATATATGACACTAGTCATTTTGTAATGCCGAAGAAAACATACGGGTGATAATGAGTTTTATTTTCTTGAAATGTAACATAATGATGATAATTTTTTAAGAATAGTGCAACGATATTATGGATGTAACTGACTATTACGATGGGAAATTTTAAGCCTGCTCATGCTGATTTGTTGTTTCTATTTTGAGAATAAGTGTTTTTAGTGCATAGAAAAAAACCCAAACATATCTCTGCTTATTCTTTTACGACTTAAAGACTTCTTGAAACACGTCCCAGAAAAGAAATCTCTTAAAATCACGGTGAAAGGTTGATTTTCCTATTTTTCTTAAAAAAATACAAATGTCATTTTTACAGTTTATGATTTTTTCATGTTTGTTATGTGTTTCTTTTATTGAAAACAAAGTTTAATACTTCATAAAAGAGCTGGCTTTTTTAAAAACGATTCTAAGTTTTTTTTCAATATTTACGCCTTATGTTATTGAAGAAAAAGGAAAATCTCAAAGGAAGTTAGAACGTAATAAAAATTACCGTAGTACTTTCATTTTGATTTGTGACAAAAATTTTGTAACTGAAAAAATTGCAAGATTCTTAACGAATAATAAAAATACGTAAAATTTGCCACGTTAGTTATTCGTAGAACAGAAAAATATAATATTTAGAGTAATTTAATATTAGATATCATATTAATTTGATTTTTCAAAATATAATTCGTTAATTGAACTAATAATGAATAGGCAAAATCAGTCAAACATAAAAGTTAAAAAATTTTTATTACATTTTATAATGAGAGCTAAATGTATTTAAATATATATTTATTCTTAAAAGTACCATTTTCTAATATTACATAATGATGATTTATTTGTTTTTGAATAATGGTTAAATGCAATGCAATTTACAGTGCACAGTGAAATGCAAATAAATAATAAAAACCATAATTACGAATCATAAAAGGGAAACTATAATTTTCACAATTATCATCGCTGCTGAACAAAATGAGCTCTTGCCTGAACGAATCGGTGTAAACAATTAATCAAATAATTAGTTTAATTAATATGGTTAACTATAACTCCAAAAACAGAATTTTTCTATAACAAAATAGAGAAATACAAAAGACAGAATTTTTCCATACATTTTCTTTGTTTTTAAATTTCCATAACTAGTTTATGTTTTAAGAGCTTCACAAAATCAATATATATATATATATATATATATATATATATATATATATATATGTAAGGATAATTAAATTAGTTCTAAAATAAAATCCCTATTTACTATTTAACTTTTATTTTCCGTAACAACTTCGAGTCGTAAATTAAATACCCAATTATTTCTCTGAAAAGATATTCGAAACATAACACTTTTAGCCCCAGCTCATAATTTTTTATATTCTTCATATGCCATCCTTCGCTTTCAAATAAAAAATATAAACTAAAAGGAGTTATTTAACAGTTTTGGACATAAATATTCATCCCAATTAAAATCTTCACTTGATGTCCGTTTTCTTTCAGTGAAAGATGTCTCGACTGCTCGCTGAATAAAATTTTTTTAACGAAGTTCTTGATGCTGACTTTGAAATATCACATGCATCACCATGAGGGCCAAGGCCTACTGTGCCCAACTCAGTATTCGCGACCTTGGGCTCTGAGGTGCATGAGCAGATGTTGTGGTTATGTGGTCAGTTTGACGCGAAACCTCCAGTGATAAGTTTCTAAGCACGCTTCGTACTCATTTATCGAGCTATTGAAGGGATAAAAGGCTGAGTCAACTGTGCCTTGCCCGGGGTTTCAATCTGGGACTTGTGGCTTGGAAGCGCGATGCACTAGCTACTCAGACACTGGGCCTCTCACATGCATATACTCGGTTTAAAAGATTGTTTGAAATATTTGGCCATATAAAAGTAACTTTTTCACTATTCATGAGTAATTTTTTCAGTAATCCACTCATTCATTGCTTTTTCAAGCATTCAGCGCTTTTGAGTCCAATAAATAAAAGAAATTGTTCCAACATTTTGAGAAGTCATAAAAATGTCCGAGGAAAAACGTTTTTCAAAGCAAGGCAGGAAAAAGATGTCCTGTCCAGAAGAAGAGCACAACACACAATAAGGGAAGGCAACAAGTCTAAAACTAAATAGCTGAACATGTAAATATGATAATCATATTCTGTCATAAATTTGAAACACGCCACACCTATAGAGTTCTTGACAGAGAAACTCCGATTTTTCTATTTAATAGAAGAGACCAATTCTTCTCACAGAGGTAATATCTCTGTAGTAACAAAGTATGGCCTTATGGACGTTCTCTCTAATCACCCGTTTAAAGTTTCTCAGAGAAATATACCTTTCTGATCATTGTCTGGATCATTCCAATGGGTGGAAATCCATTGTGAGATAAGTTTCCTTCCTGACTCAATTAATGATTTGCACTTCAACGCAGTGGATATAAGGTCTACATTATATCCTGGAATTTCATGAATGGCAGCTCTAGAACCAGCAAATATAACACTTTTTTGGTTTTTAAAAAATATTTTAATAGATTTAGGGGGATCAAAACTGCATGCTGCTCAGCCTCAAAAATATCATAAAGTCACATAAAAAATATCATAATATTATCCAATTGTCTTCATCTGCTACACAGTGTTTGAAAACACACCAGCACCTTCCTTCCACCTTACAAAACAGTCAACCTCCAAAACGTTCGAATATTTTTTGCTTGCAAAGTATGAAGGATTGTTAAAATTTAGTTCCACCCATAAAATTGTCGCTACTTTACTGTTGTCTGTTATCACTAACCGTAACCGTTACAAATAGAAAGAAGAATATCAATTGGCAGCCGTCCGACTTCGACAGCAAAAAAGCAAATTTAAGGAACCATGATTTTAAAAAGGCGCATAAATGGATAATTTTTATGATATTTAGTGTCACTTAGATTAGAATACATGTATAAAATGGTTTTAAGCAGATTTTGACAAAAATAATTATTTAAATACAATATTTCGGCTAAGAATAACCTTTTATTCAAAATATTCTCCTTTGTGAAAAATGCTTCTATAATAATAATATTTTGCCTGTATATAACTCAGATCTCTGTACAGAGGCTCAACTATGATTTTTAAAAAATTCACATTATTTTCAGAGTTACAATCGTTTGAAATAATTATTGGCATTTCCTTCATAAAATTTTCCCCCTCTGTTGTAGTAAAAATGGATAAACCCACTTCTAAGTTATATATTTCAAAAATTCTAATTGAGCCTTTGTACAGAGGTCCGAGCTATATACAGGCGAAATATTATTATAATAGAAACATTTTTCACAAAAGGAGAATATTTTGAAAATGGGTCATTCTATGTTCATTTTTTGTCGAAATATTGTACTTAAATAATATTTTACTGTAATAATATCCTTAAAACAATTTTATATACATTTTCTAATCTAAGTGACACTAAATATCATAAATATTATACATTTATACGCTTTTGCAAAATCACGGTTCCGAACGTAGTCGGATATCTTAATAGATATGATTTCTTGTCAAAACATTTCCAACAAATTTTTAATTCATTCTTCTTAAATAACTGAATTTTTCAGAGAAATGGGTCATGACTGGGCCACTTAAAAAGGCTCGGTGGGCCGCAGGTTGAGTATCACCGTCATAGACCGATGGATTTTTAATTTTTACTATAAAGATTACCCTTCAGCTCTGTGGTCTATGGGTTTTCTTAGATTGTCACCCCCCTCCCTCAAGAGAAGTTTGTTTATGCTACTATAAAGTAGCACTAAATATTGTCCTATTTACAAAAATAGCATTATATTTTTGATAAATTGTAGTTAAAATCTAATTAACGATAAATGTTGTACACTTAATTTATAGATTAATAATAACTGCTATAATGCATATTTGTAGCAAACCTTAATCAAATTGCTAAAAGGAAGTTTATTTAATCCTAAAATTCAAAACATTTTGAATAAAATTAGAAAGTATGCTTCTTATTTATAAACTTATAAAATATTACTCAATGTCCTGTCTCCTTTTTTTTCTACATTCACCATGAAATATTTTTTCGCTAATCACTGAATTCTATGCTTTGAAATGCAAAATTATAAGATTAAAAAGACTTGGAAATCGTGTTCATTCATTTTTTAGAATATTTACTTTTCGTTTTGAGAATTTATTTGACATTGCTTTTGTAGTAAGATTGAATGTAAAGTTATTGCTTCGTATATATTTGTTTTGTTTTGTTTTTGTGTTAATATTTAATTCTTGCTTCAAAAAGTAACACAACATTGCAAATGACTTTTCTTGGCGTTAAAGATGAAAAACGTTTTTGAAATACTACATGGCATACAAAATTACTTTCTTCGAAAAAAAAATAGTTAAAGTGATTTTTGAGATTTGATAATAATGTAGAATATTTTTTATAAGATTGTATAGACAAGTGTATCGGTAAAAATGGGGGAAAAAAAAGAAATCTGAAAATTAGTAAACTTTTATATATTATTTTTTTACTAATGCTAGTAATATATATATAATTCATTTTTTTTACTTTTTTAGTTGTGCAAGGTTTCTGTTGGAAAAATTGAAAATACTCAGACTTACGTGCAGAGCTCGTAATCTTTTCATTATAGGGAATTATAATAATAATTGTGTAAGGATATGTTAGATTGATTGATTGAATATTAACGTCGCACTGTTCAGCTACACGAGGGCTTTTGACGACGGACCACGTAATTTTGAACCATGGTCAAGTGACGTGGACGACACCTGAGCTGGCACCCCCTCTCCTAGCTACCACACTAACGCGAGGACGTTTCAGCTCTCGACAGATTTAACATGCACCGCTGCCCTACACGGCGGGTCTTTAGTGGTACTGGGCTCGAACTCGTGACAAGGCAAGCCACGATCCGATACCTATACCACTCGGCTACCGCGGCCTAAGGATATGTAAGGAATTACAATGGTTGTTTCTAAAATTAAGTATACTGATTGACTCTTTGGCTATGTTAATGTTGCAATTGCTTACATATATCATGATAACTCTCATTACAGAGATAATTTTCATAAGTGATGAAAAAATATCTGATGAGACGCATTAAAATTAAATGCATTTCTAATGAAATTGCTACTAAGTTAGTTAAAATCAAAACATTGTAATTTGGCACTCTTGTTTTAGAAATGACAAAAATTTAATTTTTAATATCACAAAGAATTTAAAAATTGGAGCATTTTACAAAACTTATAAGTGTTTCATAGTACTTAATATTGATTTATTTACTCTATTGTTTCTTTTATTTCTGTAATGTTACTTTCTTTTTGAAAATGATGCAATCTCTCAATTACATAAATGAGAAAACAAACAACCTTTGTTTAGTGATCAAGCAAAGACACTGCTTATTAAAAATAATAAAACTAGGAAATTAAATTTCAGATCTTTTTAAAAGTCATTTCGCACAAATTAAAAAAAATTGATTTATTTTCTAATGAAAAGAAAGACAAAAAAAAAAAAATTCTTTTATTCTTCATAATCTGAAAGCATTTCATACCTGCTGAATGACATTCACATAACATCCTAGTACAATGCCCTATTCATTGTGGTACTTTTCCCCCTTCTTTCTTTGCTTCTTTTATCTAGGCAATCCATTGCGTTTGTGTTTTTGGATTTTTTTTTTATTCTTAAAGGATCTGTAGGACGTGTAAATGAGCTTTCATTTCAAAAACATCCTAGACTAATGGGGCAAGGGCTTTTCCCTTTGTGGCGTTTTCTTTTATTTGTGTTATTATTGAAATGAAAGAACTAATTAAGAATGCCGAATCTCATTTTCTACGCTGTTAGATGCTAATTAATCTAAGTCTTCCTTTCAACGGGAATATTGGGCACAGGAATGAACGATAGTTCAATTACTGGTTATTTGTTTTAATTAGGTGTTCTGTTTTTTCCCGTATCCTGAAGTTTTGGGAGTATTTATTGTTCTTTGTCCGAATATAAAAGTCCGAATATAAAAATTAACGACCGCAGAAATGCGAAACCGCAATATCACAATTTTTTTGAACATCGGTGTTCAAAGTTTTGTGCGGTAAGTGGAACGGTTTGTCTTGTGGTATTTCTGAAAAAAGAAATCCGAATAGTTTTAATCATTTTAATGCTTCATTGTTCTCTCAGATCCATTGAAAAAGAAACGAATCAAAACTGAATTTAATTGAAAAGAAGAGAGAGTTCCAACTGTTAGAGAGCTTTAGAGAATTTGAACATTTTTTATTTTCATTTGTGTCCATTTTCAATTGAAATGTTGATTTTGTGAGTATATATACAAGAGAGAGAGAAAGACTGACACTACACATGTCCAAATTAATTTGATCAGTTGACATTTATTCGGATATCGGCAGTAAACTTACGTTGTTACCGCTAAAGGACGAGATAGTTATTGAAAGAGAATATCGGAATAGTGAAGCATCGATATCCCTGTGTTGCCTGCGATGAAATGGGAAAACATGAAGTTTAAACGGTGGATGATTGTAAATGCCTTAAGCATTGGAACCAGTGTCAGCAAAACGGCTGCTTTTTGGAAGGGGCTCGAGATAATCAGCAGTTACTAATGTTTACAGAGAGTGGATTACCAAGCAGAAAATAAGATCTCAACGTCAGGCTTGTGGACGTCACAGACTACTGAATGCTTACTTGTAAAAGTGAATTCCAAAAGTGGTCCAGTCCAACAGAAGAGCAATCCTCTGTCAAATAGTGGGAATCTTCAAATAGCAACTACGAATGTATCTGTAAGAGCTGTTCGCTGCACATTACACTGTTCGAACTGGTAGCTGACGATCAGTTCGAAAGTCTTGACACTAGAACGTCCGTAGGTATCAATTTGACTCGAAATCCTGTTTACTTTGTTATCCTTTCCGCATTCTTGCAGGGAATTTGAAAATTTTTCTTAAAATTTAATCATTTTCCCTGGTTATTACACAGAAAAAGTTTTGTGGTTATAGGTTAGTTAGGTGATTTTCCAACGAAATATTCCTAGAACGTCCACTGTTGTCATTTCGACATCAAGGCAATTTACCATTATAAAAATCGGTCGATCTTCAAAATATTGTTCACTAAGTAGATACTAATAAGACAAACTTCCCAAAGTTCTATCGCACATTTTTTGACCTTGAATTCAGTTTTATTTAATTCACATAAGAAATGAATCAGTTATACTAAAATTGTTGTGTCCAAGCGTTTCGTTGCATAATATATTTGTTTATCTGCTCATAAAAAAATTCATTCGCTTTTCAAACTTATAATATATGAAACAATGGCTCTTAGAAAATGATGTAATGATTCCCCTGATGCTAATTGCTAATTTGTTGGGAGAGCGTTCTGAGAATGAGAGAGAGATAGAGAGAGAGAGAGAATCGGCTCTAATTTAGATTCCGATGAAGACATAAGATTGAATAAAAGTTAATGCGAAGAATTTGAAGAAAGCGCACACAGATGTTATTGAACATATTCCAGTAAATCCTGGTATATATGTCACTAGGGATGGCACATAGTTGATACCGCATAATAGTAATGTTCCTGGAAGATTTTGACTCGAAATGTTTTGCGACAAAGCAGTGGTCCAGCAAGCTTCGCGAAACATAATGTCAACGTCAGTTTTTTATGATATTAAGAGTCATAATATATGATAATTACAATAAATAATATTAAAAAGTCTTAAAACTAAACCCTACTGAACAGTAGTCCTACAATTATTTAGCTAAAACAATTACTTTATATAATTTATATCGTGGTGTCTAAACGCCATTGGTGCACGTTTAAGGGTAATCGAAATCCCGTACGTTCTAGTGTTAACTGTCGGCCTTGGATAAAAGCAGACATCTCCAGTTCGCTAAGGAGCACAAGAATTGGATTGTAGATAACTGGAAAAGGACCATGTGGTCCGATGAATAACGTTTTCAATTACACCATGCATATGGCAGGATGCGAATATGGAGAAAACAGGACGAAATCATGAACTCTTCATGCATTACGACATCTCTTCAAGCTGATGGAGACAATATTATGATTTGAGGGATATTTTATTGGTATTGAATGATTACTTCGATTCATGTGGAAGAAGTTATCATCGATGTTATGTTAATGGTGCCCCATGCTGGGAATAGATGCTTACTGCAAGCAGAACAATGCTGCTTGTCATACAGCTGGCGTTGCCAGCAGAGGGTTCGAAAAGCATGACAGAGACTTTGTCTTGCTTAGTTCACCAGCTCAGTCACCAGATCTCAATTCAATTGAGAATGTGCTTGAAGAGATCGAACGGGGCATCTGGCAACTGGATCTGGTACCAATCTAATCCTAAGGCATTTGAAAGTGCAATTCATCAGATATGGTCTCAGATTCATATATCCTACAAAAGTCTCAAAGAGTTAAAGGCAAAAGGTGGTCCAATATTTTACTGAAGAGGTGGTATTAATAATTTGGCTACTTATTATATAAACTACTAAATCTCAAAATCTTCATTTAGAGTATACCTTAACTAGTTTTTTAAAGAAAATCTATTTTGATGATAGACAGATAAAAGTACAGACGTCAATATAAAAAGACACTATTACAAATCTCATAATATACCACGTAGCTAGACATGAATGGTAATAAGGAACTAAAGGGTACTAAATTGCGATGTTAATATACTATTTAATCAACTAAATTCTATAATTTGATTTCTAAAAAGTGTTTTGCATTATTGTTGTCGATTTTTTTCTATATTTAACTACTCTAAAATGTAAGAACCCAGTTGAAGCAGCCTAAAACTCCCCTCCCCCCTTGAGTGTTAAATGAGTGGCTTGAATATTAGACGAAAACAAAAATTGTTACTCATTACTTATTAACGTTTTTTGCATGAAGTATTGGAAAACATGTTTTCAAATTCTAAAAACTCAATTTTTTTAAAAAAGTTAATCTATTTTCGAGCAATATGAATTATAATTACATTTTTAAAAATTATATAACGTATTAAAGGTTTTATATAATTTTATTTCTTAACAGCTCTTGAGACCTTTAAATGCAAAATTTCTTGCAATTATTTTCTTATAGTTCAGGAAATAATCAATTTTCAAATAACGATTCCTGTTCTCACAATCTTAAGAAATCTTGTATTAGTTCACACATCTTAATTATATATCCACTTACCCCTTTTTCCCCTACAGGGGTGCGTGATAACAATACAAGAGGCGCGAGTATATCGAAAAGTCGAAAACAAAAGATTATTAGAATACATGTATAAAATTGTTTTAAGGGTATTTTGACAAAACAAATTATTTAAATACAATATTTTGGCAAAAAATTAACTTAGAATAACCTTTTTTCAAAATGTTCTCCTTTTGTGAAAAATGCTTGTATTATAATAATATTTTGCCGGTATATAGCTCAGACCTCTCTACCGAGGCTCAACTAGAATTTTTGAAAAATTCACATTATTTTCAGAGTTACCACCCATCGAAATAATTATTGGCGTTTTTTTCTTAAAATTGCTCCCCTTTGTTGTCGTAAAATATGGATAAACCCACTTCTAAGTTATATATTTCAAAAATTCTAGTTGAGGCTGTGTAAATAGATCTGAGCTATATACAGGCAAAATATTATTATAATAGAAGCCTTTTTCACAAAAGGAGAATAGTTTGAAAATAAGTCATTCTACGTTCATTTTTTGTCAAAATAGTGTACTTAAATAAGTGTTTATTTGGTAATACTATTCTTAAAACAATTTTATATACATTTTCTAATCTAAGTGACACTAAATATCATAAATATTATCCTTTTACACGCTTTTTGCAAAATCACGTTCAGAACGTAGTCGGATACCTTAACAGTGACCTTATGGTCATGTCATTAAATTATTTACAAAATGTATATATATATATATATATATATATTATATAATTACTTGTCTTTATAATAAGTCTATTTGTAGCTTTACGTTGAAAGTATACTAATATTGATTTCAATACATTGTTATTGTATTGAGGGGAGCGTGATGAAAATTATGTTTGAAAGCACTGGCTTATCACGTATCGTTCAAACACAAGTAAGATATAAGTTATTTACACGAAGCAAAGTAATAAGCAGTTTTTTCAAGGTGTTTTCGAAAATATTTCTCATTAGTGATTAAATTGAGATTTAAATTGGTACAAATTGGTTTAATTGATTAATAAAAACAATCTTTACCTAGTTTTTCAAAGTAATCGTATTCTATTAAAAATACTACTTTAGTAATTAATGTTAAGTAAATAATTAAAATAATCTGTGTGTATCATTGTTTTGACTCCAAAATTTTTTTCAGTGCTTGTAGAATTTGCAGAATTTATTAAAATTTTTCCACAAATATTCTTAAAAAAATTTTTTAATTAATATCAAGAGACGTAAAGTAAACTTTTGAGGCTGTTTTCAAAGTCCTCAAATTTTATTTTAACCTCAAGTATATTCATATACAAAATATAGTTTCTTATATGTTTTTTTTGCATACAAAAAAGGAACATGTTTTGATAGTATCTTCATTATACACACAAGTATTCATTTGATTTTTTAACCTAGTTTTTCCCATATTATTTACCCCGAAATCTATAAATAGGGGAAGATAGCTATTTCTTAGTTAAAAAAATAAATACTATTTTGCTACTGATTTCTGTATGAAAATTAATCTTAGAATCTACAACAAATGTTTGTAAAATCCTCATTCGTTTTTATTGCAACTTCTTACGAATGATAGTGCTGCGAAGATATTTTTTTGAATTTATTCGGGAATTTATTAATTGTTTAAATTCGCATTTTGAGTCTACAAGAAACTTTTGTCTACACAACTTCTAATTTTAAACTACATTTAACGCCTGATCTGTAGCCACACTCTCCAGATTTCCATAGTTTGGCAACGTGTGATATGTTATCCTCGAGAGATTAACTGTACTTCAGCCCCTCTATAAGGTGGTTTTTTGTAATACCAAGAATCGACAGAAACAATGCTGGACACGGGTTTGCGACCCCTTGGCCATCACCACCACAGTTTTTTTTGAAAAATCCATTCTCTTCTGCATGCTTGCGTATCCTTCCAGAGAACATTTTCGTACTACGTACCAAAACAGGATAGCTATAGGGCCGGACATACCGGATCCTTGCCCGAAGCGGCAGATTTTAAGGGTGGCATTTGGATCGAATTTGAAAAATATTTTTTTTTGTTACAAAAAAAATTATGTATTTTCTGAAATATTATTGTGTGTGTGAATTTGGTAATTTATTAAACGTATTTTATTTCCATATTTTGTACTCTATGTCTAGTGACAGTTTTCATTTATGTTGAAACTTGAAGGATTCGAGGCGGGAATATATGTTAAATTATGAAATTTTATATGCTTACACATCTTTCACATATAATTTTCTCCCCATCCCGGAGTAAGGACACAATGGATATTACTTTTACTCATACGATGTCCGGTGTTAGATATCCAAAAGAGGATAAGAGTAAAAAATTTTTGGTAGATAGAGAGCCACAGGAGATATTTCATTTTAATCTTGATTGTAGTTATTACGCGCTTGTGATCCCCGCCATCAATAGACTCTTTTTCGAAGAAGTGGGTATTCTGGAACGAGCGATTTCTTCTCTTAAATTTCACCCGTTTGAAATAATAACAGGTAATATATATATATATATATATATACAATTCAATCACAACACAGGAATTAAAAAAAAAAAAAATTAATCCTATAACATAAAAATCCCATTTCCGAATAACAATGGCGAATATAGAAAGACAAAATTCTAACGTTTTCAAACAAAATTAAAAATTTTTTAAAAAAATAAAAATATATAAAAATATCAAGTGCAACCTCGGACTTAGGACCGATAAATTGGGGGTTTAAATGTTTGATGGCCCAACCTTCCCCTATTGCAACTTGGTAGAATTAATCTTAAAATATCCCAAATTTTCAAAAATTCAAAATTTAAAATTTAAAATTTAAAATAAATTTAAAATTAAAATTAAAAAATTTAAAAATTTAAAAGTTAAAAATTAAATAGTTAAAATTAAACCATTAAACTTGAAAAATTAAGCTATTCTCCATCGCATTCTGAAAGATATTATATTAAAATATTAAAATTCTAAAACAAATATTAAAATTCTAAAACAAATAATTGCATAATGTAAGTGAGCTCTCAAACACCAAAGATGCGACTCATCCTTAGGTAGAAAAATGTCTAAAATCTAAAAGTTCAAATTAAAAACCAATTATTTTCACAAATGAATAGCGTAAATCATTAAAAACTCACCAAAATGCATTCTATTAATAATTCAATTCACAATTTTGAACGATTTTTCTCTCATATTTAATACAACAATTACCTCTCCTATATTTTTTTTCACAACTCCCACTAATGCCATGTCAATCCAAATGATTCATAAACTCACACCAGAGTTCAATCATTTGGTATTAATTTAAATCAGATTGCATGCAAAAAGTTGCTTGATTGGTCATAAATAATTTTAAAAGTGTAGTCGTGTAAATATTGGTCTATGTTATAATATAATGTATTCTGTGTGTGGAATGCACAAATTCTTCACAGCTGGACCACTAACAAGCTGACTTTGTGGACCTATATATATATATATATTTTATATATATATATATATATATATATATATATATATATATATGTGTATTAATGTATTTTGGTATGTAAGTAAGTCCTCACCCCTTTATGTGTCAGTTGGGGTAAACTCAACCCTCCTGCCGCATGAGTACTTTGACTTCTACTCCGGCAGACTTACTGAAAACACGAGAACGAACGATTCACTCGCTGCTGATGGACGCTGATGGTACAAGAGAAACTCTGCCCTCAAAAGCCATTAAATTCAAAACCATTCGACTGTTTATTCAAAAGCTGTCGAAAAAATTCTTCACAAATATTGATAACTCAGATAACCTCTCTATCTAAAAAATCGAGACATACACACCATCATCAGCACAGACCCAGAACCATTCTCCTATATATATACATTAATTCTTTAATACTTCCACTTCATCAAAATTTTTCTCATCATTTGTTCACTTATTTTTGTAATAACATCACTTTTCAAAACTTCTAAATTTATATTTCATGCAAAAACCTTCACTCTTAAAGCTTCAGACACTCAATGACCAATAGGAGAGCTCCGTTGGCCGTACGGCCTCTGGAAGCATTCGCACCGAGAACGACGACGGTACCCCTCCCGGGACCGAAGTCATCTCATTAACACAACATCAATCACAGAGCTCCCTCTCGCTAACGCGGGAAAAGAGCGAGCACTTCACGGATTCTCACACTCACAACATGCCACGAATAGCTGCTATCCCATTGGTAGGGCAGTCAAACCTCCCGAGGCTCTCATTGGCCGAGGGAGTTTCAAGTTAATTTTCAAGACTTATAGTAACTGTAAATATTTCTCTAGCTTTGAAAAAAGCTGTTATTCTATTACAGTACCAGAAGTAAGAATTAATTTTACGTTCTGTGTAGAATTTTATTTATCTGTGCAATTAAATTTCTTAAGCGCTGCTTTTAAAATTAATAAGTAATAGTTATCTCAAGTTATCAATCATCCTGATGGGCTATGTGATCCCAAACCCAACTATCGATCGACGCTGAAATAAGACTCGTCTTGTTATGGCTTGTAGTACAGACTGTTTTGCTGAACATTGGAATAAAATATATGATAAATGGCTGTACTTTGCATTTAGCCTGTCAATCTTTAAGAATTACGCCAATACACACACACACACACACACACACACACACACACACACACACACACACACACACACACACACACACACACACACACACACACACACACACACACACACACACACACACACACACACACACACACACACACACACACACACACACACACACACACACACACACACACATTGTTATGGTGCCTTTTTGTTCGTAAAAATTATTCAAGTTGCATAGGTGTACATCTAAGAGAACAATTTATCTTTTTTAATTATAATTTTTTGTTTTGGAGCGCGTTTTCCATTTTTGTTCGGGGCAGCAAAACTTCCAGATCCACAATTTAAAAACATTGCATGAAATGGTTCTATTTAAAGATGCATACATATTTTCAAACTTCGAACAACACATAAACAACATTAACAATACTAGTAATATAAAAGCACTATGAAAATTATGTCATACTTTATATGGATATCTAGCCATACTTTATATTGATAATAGCCACATCAATCGATTTTCTTTTCTTCTTGGATCGATTGGCCCAGAAATAGTACGTTTTATATACTCTTTGCACGCAACACGTACATTACGTCTCTTCAGTAAGATATTTAATGGGCCGTAAGCAACTTGTGTGGAACGTTAAAATGTTAAGGAACAAGAGATTCTTACTTCCGTAAGTTATGGAATTTTTAGCAAAAAGGTTTTGGGCCCATTAACTATTATTTTAACATCAGACTTAGGAAATGTACGTTAAACCTTCGCTAGGCGTGCTTTAAAAGCCCATCAAAACGTGGCATCTCCCCAGATGAATCAATCACCTTTACTTTTTGGGTTTATTATTTTATTGGGAGATTTGACTTAAATATATTTGACAAAAAAAGAATTTAAAAACAAAAATTGAGAATGTTTATACAAAAAAAACATCAAAAAGATAAGGGTTAATTATCACCGTGTCACCAGTGTTTACATTTTAAGAGTCAATGTTTAGGCGTGTGTATCACAACTCCCAGCGAAATAAAACTATCAAACAGAAGTAAAAAATACTTGCTTCGAAATTTTTTTTAAAAAAAACTGAAAAACTATTTTAAAGGGGGTCTGGGGCCAGGGTTAGAATCCCGGGACCCGGACCGGAAGGCTGGGTTCTCCCGAACACCAAATATCCCCCAGTACCCAGAACACGTGCTAGTTAAATTAGTGGGTCGAAAGTCTTGTGGGGTGAGTCCGAGTGCAAAAGGGAAATGGAAAAATTTCCTCAATTCGTTCCCCGCCTAAATTGTGGAGGGGGGAAGGTGGTGTCCCCTCATCGTTTCTTCCGGTATTTCTCCGGTTTTGTACAGTCCCCGTATGGTGCTCAAAGGGTTAAAAAACCAACGACAGGCGTACTTCTGGCCATTGCCACGATGAATTTCGGGGCCTGATCTGACTATGTAAAAGGGAGGTGGGGCATGGGCAACAACAACATTTTATAAGAGAAAAAAAAGTCGTAATTAACGAAATAGTACCGGCATACAACCGACGTTGTTGGGTGGGGGTCTTCGAACAATGACCCCTGCCGCCCGAAATAGGAAGAAATCACCCTCCTACTTGACACTGAATCCCAGGGTGAGCGACGAAAGCAGATAAAAGAAGCACCGGGGTTCCAAGGTAAGGACCCCAACCCCCAACTATTTTTTCAATCCATCTGGGGAAAATTTTCGTGCCTAACGAAAGTTAAATAAAGTGCATTATATCCAAAAGCTTTTTCATTGACGAATAAATATAGATGAATTATAATTAAGATCACCAAGTCAAAAGATTGTTACAAAAAATTGTGTGCGTGTATCAATGTAAACAAGCGGTAGAAGTTAACTTCTTCGGCTAATATGTATTGAATTGTATAATTCTGTTTTATTTTAAAGAGTAATCTTATATAAATTAAAAAATTTTTATTATCATTATTATTTCAAACTGTATTTTAAAAAAAAATTAGGATGGAAAAGGTATAAGTATAAACAAAATTTTCATTTTCAATATACAATACTAAAAAACAAATTATTGTATACATTTATAGAAAAGTTTCTTTATTATTAGCCTATTTATATTATGCTTATAGGTGTTTCAGTACATACCATTGTTATCAAAGGCTTGTGGTAACTAAAATAAGAAATGAAGAGGTTTTGCACTGAATATCATTTAAGAAACTAGAAAACACTTCATCAATCGTAGTATTTGATTTTGTAGTCTATATTATTCTGTTATTTTGTAGAGATAAGGTGAAATTGTCTTTTTGCGTCTTAATTTTCCCCCTATTTGAGGTAAAACTGGAAACTCGAGCAATATTGTTTTAACTACTCCTTCATCATTTGTTTCTATAGGAACTAGCTTTCCAACTACACCATTTGTCAATAAATCTGTCACATCAATATTTGTGGTAATCATGTAATAAATATTATTCACATAAACTGTGTTTGATAAGGCACTCCATTTGTATCAATTAATCACATTTTATGTAATTTTTGACGTACGAAAATTTCTTGTTCTTTGGAAGTACAACCAATATATGCATCTTTTGCAGTTAAGAGTTATTCTATTCCGCATAAGCATTCAATATATAACAACGCATATATATATATATATATATATATATATATATATATATATTAGTATTATACTCATTGACGGAATTGTTAGTGTTGAATAATCGTATATATCTTGATGACACCTTGCTTCTTCCACAGTACAAAACCGAGACTCAATCAGAGTTATTTCTATTTCATCAAGTTGTTCGCCGTTTTCAATTTTTGTAAGTATGGAAGAAAATTGTTGATTCGCTTGACGCATGACTTCATTTAGTTCATAAAATTTTAGATTTCGCCATAAAATTGGTCCAACGATGGTCTGTTTAAGGTTGATTATAGATGGACGTAGAACGAACTGGTGGTTATTGACGTAAATCTCCTATTAAAATAATATCTAATCCACCAAAATTTGACTGAAAATCTCCCGTTTTTTGTTTTAATCTGGAATCAACCTTCAATAATAATTGAGGATTGATCATACTTATTTCATCAATGATTATGACTTTTATATATTTGAAAAGAGTTCTGTATTGCTGAGCAGTTTTAGAATGTAACGGAAGTAAACTTGATAAATAAGTTTTTAAAGCAGTGTGTGTATGAAGAGTCGTTCCTGAAATAGCTACTGCTGCTTTATCAGTTGAAGCACAAGTTATATGTGCATGACAGTATCCATCATTGTTTGTATAGCGA
The DNA here is from genome assembly GCA_019973955.1 of Trichonephila inaurata madagascariensis. Taxonomy (NCBI): domain Eukaryota; kingdom Metazoa; phylum Arthropoda; class Arachnida; order Araneae; family Nephilidae; genus Trichonephila; species Trichonephila inaurata. The sequence goes on from BMAV01020003.1 coordinate 112,013, forward strand.
TTTATAAATTCGCATCAAAAGTTTAATGACGGACGTTTCAACGCATAAAAAATATTTGAAATGGAGTTCGATAAGATGATAAAAGATGCGAAATAACATGAAGTAAAAGTCCTTTTGTGTGTTTTTCGTTTGACATTCTCACTAATTGATAGAAATCTTCTTTGGGCATTAAATTTTCTCTTTTTCAATTCCTACTATTATATATAGCTCACACTCTCTCTCTATATATTTATTTGTTTATTTATCTTGGTGGAATTTTCAATTGTTAATAAAATACATTTTAAAGCGCTCCATTGAACTGAAACTTTATATACATGATTATTTTGGAAGACAATATAATAATTTAATTATAATTAATAAAAATTAATCGTTTGAAACTAATCATTCAAAGAATTACAAAATGCGGCCGCTGGCATCTTTTGCGACTTAGCGACCATTTTGGTGACTTGTGGTAAAACTTGAAAAGGTTTTTCTCACATTTTGCAAAAGCTCGTTTGAGCTGCAATTTTTCTATACACACTATTGTTTTGGGTAAAAAATACGATAATTAAATTATAATTAGTAAAATTAAATTGACCAAAACTAATTATTCAGTACAATGATGTGGTTTGGTTTTACACCGGTTTCTGACGCCATCTTAGAGTCGTCTATATTGTTGTAACAATGTAACTGTTAAAACAAAGACAAAAGTTAGTTTCGAAAACCTGTTTTTCAGCCAAACTAGCCAAATCGGGTTTGCATTGTTACATGGGAATGCAGATAAATTATGCTCTTTTTCAATTCCTACTATTCCTCCTCTCTCCCTATATATATATCTTATTCAAATTTTCAATCGTTAATAAAATACTTTCTATTCATCCATTCAAAGTAGGAATTGACTTAAATTTTTTTTTAAAAAAACTTGTTTTTGTAATAGTAAGTAGTTAGTAGTTTAGTTAGTAATGTTGCTAAGTAGATGCCATTATTGTGAAACAAAAATACATTTTTCATTCGCATTTTTTTCCCTCGCCAAACCGGTGATTTTCATTTGTCTCCAGTTTTTCTTGTGTAACCCCTGAGAAAATGTAAAGTGGACTTGATGAAGCAGATGTTGATTGCCAATTTGGCGTGAAACTGATTTTCGTAGCCAAACCCTTGGCGTTTCGTAAATTGGCACAATGGTTTGCAATTTCACACATCGATTGAAAACAATGATAATTTTTAAACAAAAAAAAAATCTAAGAATAATTTTTTAGTAAAAATTCTCGTAAAAAGGCTAATAGACGAAAAACGCCAAATTTTTTTTGAAAATCGTAATTTTTAAGCAATTGTTTCCATTTTTGTACATATTATGGATAATATTGTTCTACATAGAGAAAAAAAAAGTTTCATGAGATTAGTTTTATAAATAACAAAGTTGTTTAATATTTACTTAAAATTTTGAGTATTTTTTGAAAAATCGTAAAAAAACAACAACAACAGTTTTTCTCATTCTTTTTTTAAATGACTGATTCTAAAAGAGAAAAGCATGATTTTTTTAGAGTAGAATATAAATTCATTAACGTGAAAGGAAATTGAACGGGAACAGTTTAGAAATCCTTTTCATAAAAATGTATCGATTTTGACTCATTTTAGAAAAAATCGTAAAAATAAAAAAAATATCTTTATTTTGTAGAAAAAATGTATTGTGGCGAAAAACATGATCTTTCCGATTCTGTAATTGTTTTTTGTTTGAGTTTGATAGAAATAATTAGGTGGCTTTTGTTTCGTTTAATTTATAATAAAGCAGATTAGTTTAAATAATTCTCAACCACACAAAATCTCGGCATTCTAAGCCAACTTTTTATTTATTTTTTCACTGTTGCCATTTACATAAAACCATAAATCTTTTATTTACAAAATCGCTTCAATACAAGTTGAGTTGTTTCATTTATTATTATAAACTTCTTAGAGTTTTAAATTTATTTTAGTTTAAATATATACATTAAATTGCATCTCTTGGTTATGATATGAGTATTTTTTGAACTCGCGATAGCTTTTTTAAAAACGTGATAAAAGTCGGATCTTCATACATCTTTAACTTACGTTTATTGCGTAACCGTAACTGGTAACGCGTAGCGAAAATTTTTCCCTGACGTGCCATAAGAAGTTAACTTCAAAAAAAAAAAAAAAAAAAGAAAAAGGTCAGAATGATTAGTAATTTACCTGGGACATACGAGAAACAATGGAAATGGACCGAACGAAAATAAAATAAAGGTTTTTGAATATATGGTCATAATAGGCAAATTAAAAGACGTGAAAAATGACATTATATATAACACTCATGAATACGCACTTATGAAGATTCAGACTATATGTAATTACTGTTATTCTTAGTTTGAGGAACTCTTTATAACTCTATTAGTGAAGAATCGAATTTTGCTTGTTTAGCTGTTTTACACGAAAGGCGGCTGTGTGTCAGTATGAAGTTCTAAAATTAGTCGGTGTTGCCTCTCACCCTCATTTGCTGATCGCCAAGTGCAACCGGGCAGCCACCTATCCCGTCAGAAAGACTTTGAAAACCCAACGGGTATATTAAAAATTTTAGCAAGGATACTCCTTCATACTTTCTTTCTCATGGCTTATAACCAAATTTCGTAACATTAAGAAATTTTTTTAACAATTACTAATTACTTTCATTATGTTCATTGTTTTGAGAAAAATAAATCTCTCAAATCAACGTGATCCGTCTTGGTTGTCTCTTCTGGTTGATTTTTCACACTCCTAATAGATATAAAGAAAGCTACTGGTTCAATGTCTGTCGAAAATCAAAGAAAGAATAATAAATTCAAAAAAAAACCGCTTCATTTAAATTGAAATATAGCAGAAGGAAGGAAAGTATTTGCCTCAATGAAGATATGTTTGTAACGTTGCGGAAAAAACGAGCATAGGCTTAAGAATGTTTATTGCATGAGAATATTTCCTCAAACTTAAAACATGCAGATGCATGATTTTAAAATTTTTTATAGAACATTCTACAATGGTATTCATTTAAAATAAAGCATATTCAAAAGTTGCTTTCTAGTGACTTTTCAGTTTGAGAAGCCTTCACTGTACAATTTCTTCCTGGAATGGGAGAGGACAACATATGGAATATTTTGTAGGTGGACGAAGTAGGTTTCTTTTTCTCGAAGGGTTCAACCTATATTCACAATCACTGAAAAGGCAGCTACTTTTTCGTTCGAAAATCAAATATTGCCTCTTGATTTTGCAAAGGTAATTGTGTGAATAATGACAGCATGTCTATAGATGTTGTCATAAGTTCACAACATACAGCGAACTGGGCCCTTCTTTTCTAACTCATTAGTTCATTCTTTTCGAGGCAGTTTTTATAAACGGCCATTATTTTTCGAGAATATATGTCCTACTGTCTCTGATCTCTGTGCCATGAAAGACAAAATATTTTAATTTTTTTGTGGTACCAGTCATTTTGGCCCTTCAACAGCACAAATTTTATGTACTTTTATAATTTTCGGCACATTACAAAACAGCAAAGCGGATGCTGAACATTCAATTAAGGAATTACAGAATTATATCAGCCATTATTTTCCAAAACGCAGATGATGTCAGGATTGACCTACTTAATTTTTGTAATTTCCGGCTTTGAAATTACCTGAAAAATGTGTAGTACCGTAGTTCAGGGCTAGAAACTACGAAATCGTAATAGAAGACATGCATTACCGTACAATATTGAATATTTTTTGAACAAGTATAGAAAAAAAATTGAATCACAATTTACATTTGACATAGGCTGTAGCTTAGAGACAGTGTGAGAAAAAACTACCTTTCTCCTGTTAAATGTAGTACTATGTAGCGATGGATGGCTTTAAACAAAGAGTACCATAGTAACTGAACGATTTTCAAGTAGTTTTTTGTTTACTGAATTTCATTGTAAAATATCTTAAAAGTAATTCAAGGGGAACAATACAGTTAGTTTAACCAGGAATTAAAACAATATCTAAGGATATTACAATATGGACTATGACTGAAGTCAAGCCTATGTTATGGCGAGTACAGAGGCATCAACAAATAAAATCTTCAACTTGTTTTTCATTCGTTTATCGCATGTTTAGGTCAATTACAGTTTCTTATCAGTGATTCTTTTTACTACGTATTGAAAGTAGGATTATAATTATAATCTTCCTCCCTGACTTATCAATTATTTTTATTGGAATTCAGCATTTCCAGAATTATAGCAATTTTGAAATGGATTCACGATTAACATATTTTATCGGTAGAACTCATAAAAACTAACTCTGTTCAAAAGATATTTAGAATTTCATATTCTTATAAATGATTTATCACACAGGCTGAAGATATTCTCATATTATTGCAACATTTAGAGGATATTTGTCAAGAGAAGATTATACATGTATTATATATATATATATATATATATATATATATATACAGTTTACCATTCCTGTCTTCCGAAAATTTGTATATACATATGCATGCTAAATATTAGTTTGAAGGATAGTTATCGCTTACTGCCTTCGAAACTAATTAATCAAAGTGAATGATTTTTGACAAGTATAATTGATTGCTTTAAGTTTGATTGAGCTCGCTTGTTGAAAGTACTGATTTATGATATTTACCAAAACGTATACTCCTTAATAGATGTGTGTAATACATGAATAATTTAATGAATATAAACATTGTAAAAAAATGTTAGTAAATTGTGGTAAGTTCATGTGAAGTCTTAGGGCATCAATTTTACAGCATATTGCACAGTTAAAGCAAAGCAAATTTTTCGTCCAGATATAAATTTTGCAAATGATTTTGAATATTTTTTGAAATACTCAAATGCAATCATTGGAATGTTCAAATTACATGAACGGTTGTTGAAAGCATTATTGTATTATTCAGAAAATCATAAAAAAGAACTATTTAAATACCTGTTTATAATAATAATTAAAATATAGGGATAATCATGCATTTACTATTAATGTACAAATAATTATTGAAATACACTCATGAACAACAACAACAACAAAAATAGTACACCAAGAAGGATTCATTAAAATGAAACGAAATTTTGCATACGTAATCACTACTTTGATACAAGTAAATGATTAGAAAATTAAATAAAAAAGGATAATTTATTTCAGAAAAAAAGGCAAAAGAACGGAGGATTTAATACCCTATTGAACCCCCTTTATATATAGCGCGAATTCACGATGCAATATGATCGGGCATTGAGACATATAAGTTCTGTATGATGTCTTGAGACATTTCGTTCCATATTTGCTGTAACATAGTTCAGTGTTTCTCAAATGTGGTGCCCCTAAGGGGGCGCGATAACCCTCAGGGGGCGCGAGCATATCGAAAATAAAGGTTAAAAAATTAATTTACTGGAATGAAAAAAAAAACAAAACTTTCTGATATAATAAAAATACAGGATTTACATTGATATGATTTTATATATCATCGGTGAAAAAAAAGGTCATCAAAAATAAAAGATTCTACTTTGAACGCTCATTAGCTATCTTTGATCCTATAACTAAATAAAAAAATATTTTGTTTGCTTTACCAACTAATCCTACGATGAGATTTTTCATTGCGTTTCTTTTTAATCTAAATATTACTTTGCAGGCTTTCAAACTTACTGGTACATGGTTACCTGCATCTCTTTTTAGGGAAGTTGTAAATTATATAATTCTGTTTGCGTTTTTTTTCACAATGTGAAAGAAGTTTTATGATACATGGATAAGCATATTGAGCACTTTTGGAAGGATTAATTGACCAAGATTTATTTTTTAGTCTACTGAAACATATAATACAAACATCGTTAATTCTGGGAAAAGCAGTTTATTTGTTACCAATGACCTTGACAGAGAATCCTCTAATATGACAGTCTTAATGGGAGCTAAAATGAATTGATAACATATCTCCTTTTTTGAAATTGGCAAACGTTTTTAGAATCTTAAGGTACTTGTTGTTTAGACCGAGTTCCCGGCACGACCACTATTTTCAAAAGATTTTTCTTGAACATGCTGCATTTTTCCCTATGAATAACTTGAGTAGTTTTAATTGTGATGTTGTACGACTGATTATGGTTTATAAACGTAAATGAGCAGAATATAAAAGTGGGCATCTGTGATCTCTCCTGAAAGGAAGTTGAAGCTGATCAAACAATTTGCTGAAATAATGCATATTAATCATGTTAGCGAAAGTAAATTTGAAGAAAAGCAATAAACATGAAACGAAAGGAAAATTGCACAATAGCTACGTAAGAACTTTATCAAGAAAATATGAAGCCATAAGTGTACCATAAAATGCACTTCACCCTGTCAAAAGACACAAGCAGAAAAAGTTCAACAGGATATTTGTCGATCATCAAAGGACATTAAAATTACAATAACGTGAACAAAATGTGACAGTTTTGCTTTACCAAATAACTTTCCTGTAATAGCAAAAGTGTCTTGTGATTTGTGTGTCCTTTATTAAGGTTACGCACATTTGGAGCAATTTAGTTCAGTTTTATTGGAATTTTCTCAAATTATGAGAAAGACAAATAGAAAAATCGCCAGAAATAGGTAAGTATATTTTCCTGCTAGTTGAGTATTTACAGAAATTATTTATTTTTATCTTGTATGGTAAATAGTTATAAAAAAGGAATTGAAGTGCTTCACTCCCGCGACCATTAACGTTGGTATCGAGTGCACACCTGATCCCGGGCTTTTCTCCTTTAAATATTAAAAATAACACAAATTGACTATTCATTAGACTTTTATATTCTTTTTTATTATAACATTTATTCTAAATGCTAATTCTGCAGGGGCTTAAAATTACAGTTCATTCAAAAACCGTTTACATAATATGAATATTCATTTCAATAAATCATTTTACATTTTTGTATACATTGTCATGCACTTGGTTTTACTCTCCTTACAATTAAGCTATTATATCAAAATAATATATTATCATTTTTAAAAAATTAACTCGTGTTAAGAGTGGGTACTTCAGTCAGTATAGAACAAGTTTAATAATTATCAGTGACTTCCATGGAAGCTTGTCTTGCAGAGCAAAAGTTTTCAAGGAAGGCTAAGGTAGAAATTGACACACAGAGTTATTTTTGCTATTTTAGCTCAGATCTATATTTTGTCTTCGTAGCCATCGCAGAAAATCCGGATTCACAAAGGTATGATTTTAAAAAATGGTAATAGAAGAAATTTTTGTTTTCAATGCAGAAAATTCATCATCCACCTTACCCAGAATTAAGGTGATTTTTAAAAAATTCCCCTTTAATTTCGTCACTGGATGTGAAATCTATGAAGATCTCATTTTCGGCAGTTGAGAGCCCTTCTGAAGTATTTTGAAAGGGATCCTAACCCATTCGAAAGCTATCAATTTGCCCTCGTCGTGTACTTGTTGATGCTTTATTATCGTCAATGCTCGCTGTGTTTTAAAAAATATATCTATGATTTTTTATAATCCACCCTGTAAATACTTAAACCGTGAATTACAATTAACGCGTGAATTATGAAATGCATTCAAGAGATTCGGTACTAATCGATTCACCCGCGATAGAATTGTACAAAACCAGTTTTTACATGTTTTGTGCAGACGTCTGTTAGGTTGCCGCTCACATGAACGTTCGCGGAATGCCAGATGTAATGGATATGAAAAAACCCAAATAGATTAGGCTTTTTTAATAAAATTTTGTTTTTTTAGAAATGGATCTTGAAGGAAATAATTTTTAATTAAATATTATTTCTCAATCTTTTCAATTTAAAAATTAGAAAAAAAAAATAACATAATTAACCTTTTTTAAAATAATTTCTTTAAAAATATATTTTATAAGATTAATAAAAAATTTAATACTTATCTTATTAATACTGAAATTAAAAACAAAATTTAATAAGTATTAGCGTTTTCCCTGGGTTTTCTTGCACAGCAAAGTTCTTTTGAAAATTGCCCCTGGGTTCTTTTTCTATATTTAGCTGATATCTATATTTTTTCTTTAAACAGCCACCGCATTTTGAATATGTTCCAATTTAAAAAAATTAGAAAGGAAAAAAAACATAATAATTTTCCCATTATTAATTTTTTTTTTCTTAAAAGTAACATACAAAATTTAATACTTATGTTATTAATTTGTACGGGTTTTAATTTAAAATTGTGTATTGTAGCTTAACGTCAAAGTCTATTATTGCATTCAGTAATTTTTAATGTATAAGGGGGCGCGATAAAATTGTGATTGAAAAGGGGGCGCCAGCATTGAAAGTTTGAGAAGCACTGTAGTAGAGATATATATATATTTAATTAAAAATGATATAAGTATTTGTGTGTATTGCAGGATTTAATTTGTTATACGATTAACACACTCTTAAATGAGAAATATGATAGTTACGTCACTTAAATAATATTTTTTTCTATCAATAATCATATTTTGTGAGCTGACACATTTTTAAAGTTAAACTGTTTGTTGGAAAATTTTCTGTAAGTCAGTGTTTCTCAAACTGTGGGGCACGCCCTCCTAAGGGGGCATGATAACCCTAAAAGGGGAACGCGAGAATATCGAAAAGTCGGATATAAAAGATTATTTAAAAAGTTATCAATTCACTAATCGGAAGCAAAACAAAATATATTCTGACTTAATAAAAAATAAGATACACATTTACTCTGATATACTATACTAATACGGTAAACGTACGACGGGAAAAGTATTTGATGCTAAGTACAATAATAAGGTAAGAATAAGTTAAATAATTACTAGTGATTTTTCCATGGGCTTATATAT